>CM076576.1:797265814-797563528 GCA_034641835.2 Pinus albicaulis | reverse complement strand
TTTAATAAGACATGAACCGTGTGGAATTTCCATAAACAATTTCTGAGTTCTTTGGAATACTGATGTCCAAGCCTCCTCACAAAGTTTGAGACTTAGAACACTTTCTGATGCTGCAAAAATCAACACTCCCTCTTAGCGAGGAAGGTGTTCTAGCAATCTGCCTACTACATGCTGCTCTGCTTTTGAAGCATCCTCTTCGTTTCTGATCTCTAGATGCTGCCCCTCATTTGCTGCGCTGTTGCCTTCTGTACTACTACCCATTGCATTGCCATTGCCACTGTTGCATCTATACTATAGCTCCCTCTGAATCCTTATCCTATCCATCCTTGCTACTGGAATGGATTCTTGATCATCCCTATCTTCTCTCTGAAGTAGACAAACTTAGTCTTCCCCAGAGCCTTCGTGAGAATGTCTGCCACTTGTTCTCTTGTTGGAGTGTACTGCAACTGTACAACTCCTCTTTGGACACAGTCTCTGATGAAGTGACACCTGATGTCAATGTGCTTCGACCGATAATGAAACACAGGATTTTCAGAGAGCTTGATGCAACTCTGATGATCACATAGAATACTGGTCGCTTCCATTTTCTCCTTCAGTAGGTTCACAAGTAGTTTCCGAAGCCATATGGCCTCACACGAAGCTGTGCTAGCTACCATATATTTGGCCTCCGCTGAGCTCAGTGCCTCAGTGCCACGGATTTCTGTTTTCCACAGCACCAGGAAGTCATCCCTGATCTAGACTGAAACAGTACCCACTGGTAGTCTTCCGATCTACTGGACTCCCGGCCCAATCTGCATCGGTGAACCCACTTAATGTGGAGTCATTGCCATGGTGTACTTCAATCCAAGCTCGACTGTTCCTTGAAGGCACCTGAGAACATGCTTGGCTGCTGCCCAATGAGCCTTCTTAGGTTCCACCATGAACTAACTAAGGGTATTTACAACATAAAAAATGTCTGGCCTAGTGTTTACCAGATACATCAAAGATCCTATGAGTTGCCTATATAGAGTAGGATCAGCCTCATCATCTTCGGAAGTGTTAATTTTATTCCAGTTGGCGATCATTGGAGTCGTCATGGGTCTATAATCCTCCATCTGAATTCTCTTTAGAATCTCTGTAGTATATCTTCTTTGACCAAGAAATATCTCCCCCTTCTGCTGCCAAACTTCCAACCCCAAAAAATTGTGCATCAACCTTAGATTCTTCATGTTGAATTCTATAGCCAAATTCTCCTTGCAGTCTTTGATGAGCCTTGATGATCCTGTTAGAAATAGATCATCTACATATAAAACCAGTATCAGAGGCTCACTCCCTACCCTCAGATAGTAGAGATTGGGATTTGCGTCACTCTTGATGAATCCCATCTTCTGCAAGTAGTTGTCAATTCGACCATACCAAGCTTTAGGGGCTTGCTTTAGTCCATAAAAGGCTTTCTTAAGCCTGCACACATGAATCTTCTGATCATGCGTCTCGAAGCCCTTTGGTTGTTCAATATACACCTCCTCTTCTATCACCCCATTTAGGAACGCAATCTTGACGTCCATCTGGAGAATCTCCCATCCCATCCGCGCAACAAGGGATATCATGGATCTAATGGAGGTATATTTGGCTATTGGGGTGAAGGTTTCTTCATAATCTATCCCTTCCTTCTGAGCATACCCCTTACCCCCAAACCTGGCTTTAAATTTCTCGATGCTGCCATTTGCAACATACTTGATCTTGTAGATCCACTTTGAACCTACAATTGATCTATCTTGAGGTCTGGGGACCACCTCCCAGAGATCATTCGTCATGATGGAACTGTATTCTTCCACCATCACATCTACCCATACCTGGTGCTGAGCTGCTTCCCGAAAACTAGAAGGTTTCCCAACCTGTGCAACCAAGGCTTAATAACTCCTAGGCTGCATGCGTTGTCTCTTCACATCTCGACGAGCTCCAACAAAGTCTTCTGCATCCCTTAGAATTTTTCATAGTTCCCTGCTTGTTCTCCCACTGGTAGTGGGTGGATTTACTTGCTCTCCCTCCTGCACGTCCTCGGCAGAAGTGTCCCTTGGGTCCCCATGCCTTGGAGAGGCAGCTAAATTATTTACTGCAGATCGTTGTGGTTGATCCAGCGAATCCTCCTCAGACTGCGTAGTAGAAGGCAACTCTTGAGATCTTCTGAAGGCCCTCTCCTCCATGAATTTCACATCCCTTCGCACTAGAACTTTCCTGCTTTCCGGAATGTAAATGCGGTGAGCCTTTGCATTCTCGCTGTATCCTACCAGATACCTTTTTTCTGCAGTCATGTCCAACTTCTTCCTCTTCTCACTAGGTACATGACAATATGTCATACTGCCAAAGATCCTAAAGTGACTCACCTCTGGCTTGTTGCCAGTGAAGACACTTTCTGGTGTGATCTTTCCCAATGCACTGTGAGGAATTCTCTTCTGAACATAGACAACTGTATTTCAAGCTTCAACTCACAGAAATTTGGGCATGTCTTGATCATACAAAATTGCCCTTGCAACCTCGATAATAGTCCTATTTTTCCTTTCTGCCACACCATTCTGCTCCGGATTATATGGAGCAGTCCACTCCCTTCTGATACCTTCCCTTGTGCAAAACCCTGTGAATTCCTTGTTCGTGTACTCTGCACCATTGTCTGAATGCAACACCTTGATCTGCTTTCCTGTCAGATTTTCTACCAGAGATTTAAACTCTTTAAACTGACTGAAGACTTTGTCCTTGGTCTTTAGAAAGTAGATCCAGGTTTTCCTGGAATGGTCATCAATAAAGGTGACAAAATACTCGGCACAACTAAGAGCTATAGTGGACATTGGTCCACATATATCCGAATGTATCAAGCCCATTACACTCTTAGCCCTATTGTTGCTTCTCTGATACGCTGTCTTGGCATATTTTCCCAACACGCACCCTCTGCAGACATCGTCCCGCTTGGTGCTCAGTTCTGGAACTCCTATGACAGTTTTCTTGAGAATCTTTAACGCCCCATGATGCAAATGCCCCATTCTATTGTGCCATAGTTCATTCGGGGTTGTTTCATCAGTGTTGCTTATTAGTGCCATTGGGGATTCGAGCTGTAACTTATAAAGTTTGTTGCTTCTTACTCCGATTTGTGCTTTCTTCTTCCAACTGGGGTGTTTGACGTAAATTTTGTTACCAATGAAGTAAACGTCATAACCTCTGTTTTGAAGTTGAGACACTGAGAGTAAGTTCATTCCCAGCCCGGGCACGTGCAGTACACGTGCAATACATTAGTGGCCCAAAGCTTATTTCCAGCCTCAGTCTGAAATACTACGGTACCTCTTCAGATAGGGGTGCATTTTGCTTTATTACCCATGGTAATTTTAAAGTTCATCTGCTCTTCTCGGTTATCGGAAAAACATTTAGGAGAAGCAATGCTTGACACAAAAGCAAATTCTTCTTCCAGTCTGGATGCCAAAACAAAAACATTGTGATCCATTTGTTCTTTCATGCTTCTCTTCCTTTTTGGAGAACTGCATGAACCCCTCTGAGCTGCCCTAGCAATGTTAGATTTTTGTTCACTTGTCGGTTCTTCGTTCCTATTACTCATCTCTGGCTCGATACCATGTGAAAATTTCAATCTAGAAATCTACAGTTGCAATGATAGATTTATTTCTCCTACTTATTATTCCGATAAGTTATTTACAGAAATCTATCAGTAAACTTCGAAATAAATACTGCTACAACATTCACAATTATACATGCAGAGAAGTAAACAGGAAAGAACATAAGCATTAGAACCAATCACATGTACACACTTATTTTTGGACAATCGTCCCCCGAAAAACCCAATGTGGGAAAACCGATGCAGCAGATGAGGGTTTTATTATTATTCTTCAGCAAATGAATCTTTACAAGGAATACGCTGTCAGATATAATCAAAAAACACCTGAGACAAAATTCTCGGCCCCTCCCGAAAATTTCCTGACACTCGGAAGAGCTTTAGACTTCCTCTGTGTCTGTCTACGTGTCTCTCTTTGCAGTCCCTGCGCTGGACTGCGTCACTCTGCGTGGGTTCACTGTGCTGTAGCTTTGCGCTGCCTTCTGTGACCCTTTGCGTCCCTCTGTTGTCGTGCTCAATCACTGCTGACTCCCTCTTCTCCTTCTGCTTGTGCAACTCTCCGCCCTGCAACTCTCCCACTGAAATCGAATTCTATTCCTTAAGAATCGATCTCCTTCGGGTACTGAGTGTATGCCTGGCTTGCTTTCCAAATGACCCTCCACCCTTCTTTTATAATCTTCTCGTTGATGGATCAACGACCCAGATTAGAAGTTTAATCAATGGTTAAGATTAAAACTTGACTTGACCTTCGTTCTCTAGAAGATTCACACGTTGTCCTATTAATACCCTTTAATTATTTAATTTCCCTAAGTTTAGACTTAGGTTTTCCATTAAAATAATTAATTATTTTAATAATACATGAACCGAGTGGAATTTCCACAAACGGTTTATGGGTTCTTTGTAATACTAATGTCCAAGCCTCCTCACTAAGTTTGAGACTTGGAACACTTTTCGATGCTACAAAAATCAACATTTAACATTTAGGAGAATTATTTCTAGTTGTTGCAATAGGATTCGAGGTTAGCCGAATTTTCATAGGACGTACCCATACTCGAAACTCCGAAACTCAGCCGAAATTTGATTGAAACTCGACCATCATGTAATCATCCATGAGAGTTAATATAGACTTGGTTTTCCTTCTAAATTGTCATCTATGGGTCTTATTCCCTTCCTTCTTGCAAGATAATGTGTTATTCACTTATATATAAATTTCTTTTTATATATATAAACATATATGATGTTTTGGCCAGCATTTCTTCCTATGTTTCCATTTTTGGGAGGTGACGTTTCTAAACATGTTGAGAATTAGGTAGGGCAAAAGTTAACACAAATTCTCTTATATTATAACTATTTGTGTTACTTCTTTCCTTATTATCTTCGTTCATCATTATGATTACGTTCAATACATCAAACAACCATCAAAACAATAATATCAGCGATGCATTGGTTAGGCTCCAAGCTAGGGCTAAAACCCCTCCTCTTGAGGGGAACAGAGACCATGACCAAAACCTTGACCTAAACTACCTTTGCTAGACCAAGACATAGTCATCCTCCTTGACTGCACTATGCAACACTATGATACCGAGACCTAATACTAAACATCATCTTTGCACTGAACAACATCATGACTATATTATGGTTGTGCTGGCCTTCCTTTATGCTATGTATATCCTAGGCTAGGACTGAGGCTCTTCTACTTCTTCTATCTTCCACAAACTGAGGTCATATCTTCGGAACACGTCATCAATCATTGTTGCAATAGCGCCAAGGGACACCGAGCACCAAGATTCTACTTGAGACAATGTTGACTCCTTAACTGAGGAAGCACTGGAAGATGTCACTGAAATATGCTGATGTATTACGCCGAGACAGTGAATAAAGTGTCACTGTAATGTTGCCCAAATTCTGTGCTATAATTCAAATTGTAATCACTGTGTTTTCCCTGAGTCATCATCCGAAACTTCTTGCTGTATATTATCTGAGTTCCATCACTGTTATACCCATCCAAAATCAGAGATGCACCGAACTGTACTTCTGTCTTGTCACCGAAAAACTTCAGAGATAGGTCATTGAAAATCTCAGAGAAGATATCCGCAATTCTGTCCTGCAGTAGATTCGCAATCTTCCTGCAGTGGATCCGCAATCTTGTTCCTTTTTCTGTGCATATCAACAGGGTATTTATAGTTGTTGCTGTTAGTTAATTTGTCGACGTGCCAGCGGACTTGTCCATGGTGAATAGGCCGACTAGATAAGGTTTATTCCAGCTTTGGAGAGTTGATTCTTCACAAGATTTAAGGCCTGTCTTTCATCGTTGCATAGAGGGCTGTTGTGAGCCTCTTCCACAAGGTCTTGGAGCATATTTTGACACTTAACTCAAACCTAATGGACATCAAGAAGAAGTCCTTCTACTTAATAAATCATGCTCATGAAACCTATGAAGCACATACAACAAAAATATATATTAATTTAGAGGTTCGATTTACCTAGCAGCACAGTGAGCCAAGCCCAAGAGGGCCAAATTCCAAAGTCAAGCTTTGGGCGAACCCTTTCTGGGTTTATTGAGGAAAAGGCAAGATTAATTTGGAAAAATTTTCTGGGCAGGTTTGAGGCTTCAAACAGAGATCCTAACGCAAGGAGAAACTAGTGGAGCTAGCGAAAATTGGGCCGAAATTTCGGGGTAAACATATTACCAATTTCTTCACTAGTTTTAGTGGGTTTGGTGAGTAGAGTTCGGGGTTAAAAGCCCGAAATTGTTTGAGCAGAGGAAGCAACCTAACCAGCAGTCCGAAGTCAGCTTGCAGTAGCATTTACAAGCTAGGCATCGCAGAGACTGAGCCACGTAGAGGCACTTTCAGCCAGAGTTTTTGCTTGGGTTTGAGTTGTCCTTCGAACTGCCTTGAGCAGGCCCAGGTGCAATCTTATCAATTCCTCATTTTTACTCTTTCCCAACATATTAATAAAATGGCTCAACAATGATTTTGGCTCCAAATTCTGTGTTTTAATGGTGTTTTCCTTATTGTTGTAATTTTAGTCTATTATTGTTTGTATTACTGTCATTTTCCCATTTGGAGATATTACAGTGGTATCAAAACATAATCTTGGCTCAACTTGTGGCAAACCCTTCATTCTATGACAAGACCAAAATAAAAAAAACTAGAAATCATGGGATCCCAAGAAAGGCTAAACTCAGATGCCATGGCAGTAACCTTGAATGAGGTGATTAGGGTGCAACAAATGATGGTTAATGCGGGGAAGAAACTGATTCATGTAACAATTGGAAATCAAGACCATTCTCAATTATACAACAAATCCGCTATGCGTAGAATGATGGATAATACATCAAGATGGAAAGACCTTATTGCAACTGATGTGGAGTTATTCACAGCAAATTGGTGGCCATACCAATTATTGGGACATGACATTGAAGCGTCCCTCTCTTTTTGGGAGTTTCGTGAACTAAGAGACATGCACAAATCAGGGGGAGTTCTGTGGAATTATGCAAGGATGGTGAGTTGGATAAAGGAAGAAGATGAAAGAGTAGTTGAAGGGGCCATGGTTGGCAAGGAGACAACTGAGCATACACATGTTGATGAGAGACTACCCATTGTTGAGGTATCCCTTGACGGGGTATCCGAGGTTGTGACCGAGTTATCTAATGATAGCAACGCATCACAGGTTGATGAGGTGTCGGGAGACAACTCCACCGTTGTTGAGGAGCTGATAGGTACAAAGGCCTCCAGGTCTATGACAGAATTGTCGGATGAAAATCACATGCCGCTGACTAGTGAGCATGTCTTGCGTGTTGGAGTGTTTATGGAGGAGGGTGTGTAGCCATCCTTTGGGCTATCCCTTGATGAGGTGCTAGGAGACACAGAGGTATTGGACGATGGTCACACACAACAGTTTCATCAGCTTCAGGCCGACCTTCTAGCTTTGAAAGGGAAGGCCACATCAGTACAAGAGGCTATTTTGTTGCAGAACGAGGACTGGAGGGCATGAGAGTGGTTTGTGCCGAATCAGCAGCCAAGTTGGCCCACATTGGGGAATGGTTGGATTCCCTAATGGTACAGCTAGAGGGCACATTGGAGTGCCAGAGCAGCCCCCTTCAGGCATACATAAACAGGGCTAGTAGCACTGTTGGGTCACCTCTTCCCATTTGAGAGAGAGAGACGAAGCCACCTAGTCAGATTTCATATGTTGACCTGGATAGCGGGATGAAACGATCGAAGTTGCATAGGGTGCAACATCCGCATGTTGAGGTTGGATGTCGAGAGATTTTGAGTTGGTACCCGGTGAAGTGTGTTATAGAGATGGTGGTGGACCCGGGTGTACTTCAACAAGAGTTTCCAGGCGCTGGGAATACATGAACCCTAGACTGGCATTGGGATTCGGGTGGGACTACGTATCGTTTCCTAGGTAGGTCGATTGACTATGTCTTGGAGGGTACAATTGGCCTAGCAGTTGAGCGTGCACATTCGTTAGGGGAGTTTCGGTCAGCTATAGTGGCCAACCATTTTATGGGCAGACTCCTTGGGTTGTCTTGGTACGATATTTGTATGCGGGGTCACGAGGTGATCAACATACTTTGGCAGGATCTTGTCAGAGGAGGTGGCATTTGCAAGTCACCAGACGATGCTTTGTATGGAGCCAAGGATTCTTCACCTTTGCGTGGGGCACAGAGGTCACAGCAGAGCAGAGCAGTGGTGGCATCACTACTAACACATAGGAAGATTCACTTCCAGGACCTCTCAGGGAGGGTTTTGAGTGATGATCCATTCATCGACGCGTGTAGTGATGCGCTGGTGCAGGTGATGATACCGATTGAGGGTGGTCCGACATGTAGAGACACAACTCTAGGCCATCACATCCAAGGATGTGTGGGAGCATCTAGCATTGAGAAGTGGACTATCGGTGGACATGCTGGTGCATGGTGGTGTACCGTAGTGTGTGGGACTGCATTGTGGAGTAGGAGTGTCTTACATCACATTAAGTACACGCGAGGAGTGACTAGTGCCTTGACTCAGACATGGCACGGGACGGTACAGGGTGGTACAACAGTAACAGGGGGTATCCAGCAGTGTATAGGGATATGCCGCAGTGGGCAGTGGCATGTCAAGGAGTACATGGATGATCGGTGGTATGCGGGGGTGTATGGTGCTACACAACAGGGTCTTACAGTATTGCCTCTAGGGAGACTCATGGACGAAGACACCAGGCATATCTTTGGGGGTAGTTCTCCCAGGATCAACGGGGAGACAGATGAACAATGCTTGACGGTATTCGTGGGGACTCACACGCCTGAGCCTCTTCTACATCACTCACAGGCACAGTTGATTTTGTTGTTGTCCTTTAGCACTCTGGGCATGAGAAGTGGGTTACGCGAGGCTCACCCAAGATATTTGGATGACACTCAACACACTAGGGTAGAGACTTCTCAGCAGTGGCATTGAGTCGGTGTACTCGTTGACAGCCACAGGTTGGGGGATGAGATGATCATCTGCAGGGGTGGCATATTAGTCATCACTGAGCTTATGCCTGGGGAGTGGGTCACAAGGGAGACATGCGTCACTCTTTTCTCAGGCATGTCGACACCATGCGTGAGTAGAGGATACTGGGTACAACCGAGGTAGCATCCCAGTATATGTCTAGACTCCAAACAATGTATCGAAACATTATTGAGAGGGTGGATCGCAGACCCAGTGGAGATGGTTGGCAGGGACAGGAGGGATCCACATACCTTGAGTCGATTGCGAGAATCTGATATCCATCTATTGGTGGCATTCAGGGGGTGGTTATTTGTCACCTGTGGCTTCCAACAGTCATCAGTACTACATAGTGGCAGGCACAGGGCAGGTTAGCATGCATCAGATTTTCCCATGATATATGGACCGTCTATATTGGTCACATGCAGGGACTAGAGATGAGGCACGTAGGGATTCCTGTAGTTATCAGAGCTATGGTGCAGTAGGTCCAACTATGGGAGGCAGATATTCAGCTAATTGATAGACCATTCTGTCTCGTGATGGTCGGAGTTAGGACAGAGAGTGATCTAGCTCATTATTGGGTTGGCACATGGGGGTACTCAGAGGCCTCCATCAGATGGCGAGGTCGACTTTCTCTGTTGTTGCATAGGATCAGAGTTAGATGTGGAGGGGTAGCTATTGGCATCAAGGTGATGCCCAGGTAGAATGAACTTGGCTCTCACCGACCTTCCACCACTAGGCCTTTGGAGAGGAGGATCCGATCTACACACGGTGGGGAGTATGCCATAATCAGAGTAGCACAGCATCAGATGGTGGCACCACTCAGAGTTCCGTAGCGGGCCTGATCATCACCACTCTTTACAGCTCAATACCCTTTAGGGATGAGCTGGCTACCATAGGGGGAGATCATGCAGATATTCCATTTGTATTAAGTGATTCCCCGATGGCTTGGGGAACCTCAGTAGCTTGGTAGGTGGGCCAACAACATGATATATGAAGAAGCTCACGTGAGCAAGACATTATCTCTACAGGGATTAGGTGGTATCTTCGAGGGTCTACTCTTGCAATGCATGGGATGGACTATTTGGTTGGGCAACTTCATGAGGAGTGGGGCACAGTGCCATATCATCATGATTCCCTACTCACTGATGGTGTGCAGAGGGTTTCTGTTACTTATGCCTGGCAGGATGGTGAGTGGAGCAGGGGGATCTTCATGTTGGACAGGATGGTTTGGGATCCCAGTATTGAGGGATTTCTTTATATCAAGGCGATGAAAAGATCAGGGATGATTCAATGGCGCATCTGGGACCTTGGAAAATTTTGCAGTGGCAAAGGAGCAACACCTGAACCAACAATAATGTAAAGGCAGCAGAGATGCAGCAAAGGCATAGAGGCAACAAAAGTTGAGAGGCAGCGAATGTAGAGAGGTAGCGAATGTAGTAGAGGTAGCAAATGCAGCTAAGAAGGCACCAAAGGCAGCAAGGCAGCAAAGAAGCAGAGTAGTAGAGGCAGCGAATGCAGCTAAGCAAGCACCAAAGGCATCAAGGAAGCAGAGGCAGCGAATTGCTTTAGCGCACAGCAGAAGGCAATCGGATTTGCAAGACACAGCGAGGACCAAAGACCTTACACATAGCAGAAGCAGAGAGAGGTGAGAGCCAAGAGACAGAGAGGGCTTTAATCAGTATGAAAAGGTGTATGTCGAGTGTGACAACTTGGGATGAGATTCAATAACAAAGACGAGATCATGAACAAGCTCGGGAGGAACAATGTGGAGAAATCGGAGTTACAGAGCGCGACAGTATAAAGAACAGAAAATTGACTAAGGCAGAGAATTCTTTGAAGAATTCCAGGGAGGCGAACGGGCGATCAGGATTAGATCGCAAAAGTAAAGGCGAGAGATGGACGGGCAGAGATCGAATCACTTCAGGATCGATTTCGCAAATCGCAACATTTAAGAGTTTAGCGTTAAGGCATCGCATGGTAAAATAAAGCATTTACGATGCGAAGTGGAGAAGGGACATGTGCTGGCACGACGCAATATCGCAGATCGCACGAAATAGAGGTAGCCACTAAGTTAAACGGTTATAAGTTGTGAACTGTGAAGTACGGGCAGTGATGTAACGATGACGTGGCAGTGATGTAAAGATGACGTGGCAGTGACGTGGCAATGATGTGACAGTGATGTGGCGATGACATGGCAGTGACGTGGCAAGCTGACATGGCAGATGACGTAGCCCTGATCCCACAGATCGCAGGAATTTATGATGACGTGGTGGTGACATGGTAGGGTGACGTGGCATGATGACATGGACCTTGCCCGCATACTGCACATCGCAACGCTTAAGGGATAGCAGTAAGGCGACCGCAAGTTAAGTTAAAGTTTTGCGATGTGAAATGGAGGGACACATGTCGACCTTGCGCAACATCGCATCCAGCAAGAAATAGGGATTAAATTCAAGACATCGCAAGGTATGCTGTTTTGGTTGCGATGTGTTAAGGATCAAGCGATGCTATGCGACGAAGGAAGAACCACGTGTTAGCACCGCGCACGAGTGCATATCGCAGATCGCATGGTTTATGGTTTATCGCTATCGGTTAAATGGGAAACTTGCGGACAAGTAGTTGCGATGAGATGTGATTGGCTCAAGGTATAGTGGGACCCTCTGGTAGGAAAATCCCGCGTATTTGCATTGGTTTGGGGTTTATGCACTAGTTTGGACTTATATATGGTCTGTGTATGTTATGTGCGCGTTGTTTGATTGCTCAAAGTATGTATGTTAATACGCGCGGTTGATTGCTAAATGTATATATCTTATATATGCGCTGTTTGATCGATAATTGTATGTATGTTGATAAAACTCGGATTTGTAATAGTCCACTGTGTTAAAAGGGAGTTTTCTGTGGGCCATACCCCAGAGGTTACAAGGAAAGACATGAACGCAGAACAAAGGATTAGGAGCTCGTGCAGAACAGTGTTGCGGTTGCAAGGCAAACGAAAAGGCTCGGGCTAAAAGGGGCAGTTATGCAGCAAAGTTGGACTATAACGACAGAAATAGAAAAGACAAAAGGACAACTAGCAGAAGAGGACAAATGCACAACAAAGCTAAGAAACTGAAAGGGCTGAGTAAAATAATTGATTGCAACTGTAAATGTATCATTTATTTATATTGTTTGTGATGCAATGACAAGTCTCCGTAGGCAAAGCAAAACTCCAATTAAACACTGAAATGAGTATATAGAGTTGTAACATCCTAAAATGTTGAGCGAGGAAATGAGAAGCTGGAAGGCAAAGAGTCATACCTATTCATTTCATATTCTCGTATGGAATGCAAACAACTATGAGGTGATCTCTATAAATGATGTTATTGTCATATACATAAAGAGTTTAGAAAGCTGCAGAATTGAAAAGAGCAGAAGAATGTAAGAGAGCTGGAGAAGGTTAGAGAGTGGAAGAATGAGAGAGAGCAGATAGAGAAGCAATGAAGATCCATAGATGATATAGAGCAGATTTGAAGGCTGGAAGGACAACAGTGAAGATGGAGGAAAACAGAGCTGAAATCCAGGTAAATCAGCATATGATTTTATTGTAGTGTAAGGGAGTTGGTGCTTCCATATCAAGTTGTAACTTGATAGATGTCTAGTTGTAGCTGGTTGAGGTAGGAGCCTCCTGTGGGTTGTAGCCTACAGAAAATACATGGGAGTTGGTGCTTCCATTTCAAGTTGTAGCTTGATAGATGTTTAGTTGGAGCTGGTTAAGGTAGGAGCCTCCTGTGGGTTGTAGCCTGTAGAAAATAGATGGGAGTTGGAGCTTCCTTGCAAGTTGTAGCTTGCAAAATTTGAGGTAATAGCCTCCTGTAGGTCGGAGCCTACAAAAAATCAGTGGTGAGAGGGAGTTGGAGCTTGGCTTTGCATCACAACAATAATAAGATGTGGTTTTCTCCCTTATGGGTTTCCACTTATATCTGTTGTCCATCTGCATGATGATTATGTGTTGATGTTCTGTATTTAATCTTCTTAATACTTGTTGTTCACCTATTAAGATTGTTGTTTCATTATATAATACGTTGATCATGAAATGAAGGTGTAAATAACTATAAAGAAAAGTTTTAAAAGATTGTTGAATGTATTACTCTGATTCACCCCCCCTCTTAGTTTAACTAAGGGTTCAACAACGTCAGCTGGACAGGATGCTTGTTTAGGCATTGCTTGAGGACAAATTTTTGGCGGGGAGGACTGTAATATTCCAAATTAGCAGTCAGTTAATTGGAATATTAATTTTGATTTATTTTGGCATTTCCTAATGTTGGGCGGAAATAAAGTGGGTAGGGGACCCACAACTAATAATTAAGCCAAATAAAGTCTTTTCCTAAAGTCCCTAATGGAAAATTGCAGCTCTAGTGGTGGGGTTGAATTTTCCTTAGGTGGCAGTGTAGAAGAGGCACGAAAATGGCAGTGTGGGGTTGGTTAGAGAAATGCAGCACATGATTGGTCAAGGAGAGGCAGCATAGGCCAAGGTGGGACTCAAGGTATACGTTGGACCTCAATGGATAAAATGAAGAAGGGAAGGCTCATTTGGTATTCATTCATTCATCTTATTTCTCTTGGTCATTTTGACCGAAGCACGCTTGAGTCGGAGACCCAAGTCTACAGTGTTGTTTAACACACGAGATCTTCAAGTGGAGATCTCAACCTTTACCTCGGGGGACTTAGAGTGCCCACTTAGGAGAGGAGTTCTACATTTTGGTGAGGGAATTACACAGCATCAGCAACAGGACGAGTGTAGCCCCTTTAGGACTGCGTAGCAGTAGAGTATATTGCGCAGTGATTGTGCAGTTTAGTTCGGTGTGGGTGCCGAGAGTGTGGAGAGCAGCGGAGTTTCAACAAGAGTTTTGGAGGGGAGGTTAGCCACCTCCTACCAGGGATTTTGGTAGCTCTCCGGAGGCATTTTCTAGCAGATTCATCCAGAGGTTCGATTTACTCAGCAACGCAGTGAGCCAAGCCTAAGAAGGCCAAATTTCGAAGTCAAGCTTTGGGCGAACCCTTTCTGGGTTTTTCTGGGTTTATTGAGAAGCGAAGATTAATTCGACAAAATTTTCTGGGCAGGTTTGAGGCTTCAAAGAAAGATCCTAACATAGCTAGCAGCTAGAGGAGCTAGAGGAAATTGGGTTGAAATTCCGGGGTCAACATCTGGCCGATTCCTTCACGAGTTTTTGTGGGTTTGGTTAAAAGCCCAGAATTTTTTGGGTAGAGGAAGCAGCCAAACCAACAGTCTGAAGTCAACCAACAACAACATTTCTGGGCTAAGCAGTGCAGAGATTGAGCCACGCAGAGGCACTTTCAGCCAGAGTTTTTGCTTGGGTTTGAGCTGTCCTTCAGCATGCCTTGAGTAGGCCCAAGTGCAATCTTTTCAGCACCTCATTTGTACTCTTTCCTAGCATATTAATAAAACACTCTTGGAATTACATTGGAATTATGCAAGAGTTTACACCCGAACAACAAAAACACTCTTGCAATGAGCTATTTATATGCTCAATGTCCTAACTTCCACCAATTATGGATCACTTATTAAATAACAAGTGTCCACTTACATTAAATACTATTCCAAATAACTAGCTAACAAAAAGGCCTAAGATACGACACATTTGGAGAGTCATATCTTGTTACAACAATAAGCTAATTCTAAATGTCTCCATAAACTAATTAAATATTCTAGAATAATAATTATTAATTTAATATCTTAAATTAATAATTATTTTATTCAAACTTTATAACCTATGATAATATTTATTTTTGGATCATCTAACATTTTAGTCTATTATTGCTTGTATTACTGTCATTTTCCCATTTGGGGATATTACAATTGCCCAACCATCATTCTTCATCAAAATTTTGGTCAAAACTCATCACAAAGACAACACTGTGCTCCTCTTCATTGCGACTATTGAAGGGCTGCGAGCATAGTGTAATGTTGGAAGCATTTACAAATCTTCCAACTATTGTAGTTTCTAAGAAGAAAATCAAACCTATAAGCATGACCACTTTTTCCTTGTCCATATATTCATCATTAGGGCTGCCATCAAGATGTACCTCCCAAAGTTTGTTCTTAGAATCAATCTTCAAGCCTACTCCCAACTGTCCTACTTGATTCCTTTTCCATGGGACCTGAGTTGCCTTCTATCACATGAAGTTTGTTAAAGCATACTCGGTCCTCGTAATGTTCATTGTTAAAGACTGGTGGCCCATCAAAATACAATATGTATGGCCTGCCACTCTTCTGCTCTAAGAATGAATCTTCAATGATGTTGCCATTATCATGGTTCTTAAGGTGGTATTCATGGATGTGTACACTTGGTTAGGGATATTCCTTCCTTGAAATTCAAAGTTCTGTTCATTAAGAAGTTAAGAAAACATTCAGCATTCAGTTTATCCATCTGATTATCAACATTCCAACCTTCATCATCTGATCTTTGGTGGCAACATGGCTTGTTAGATAACTGTAAATGCTCCTAGACATGTCACAAAACTTTATATTGGTATGAACACCAAGGTACTTTATATTGGTGTGAACACTAAGGTTTGGAAATAACATTTCACCAATATTGAAACTTGGGTTATATTGTTCAACAACTTCATTGTAAAGTGTCGATTTCGAAGGAAAGTTGATTATTCGTTCAACCTCGGGCAACCCTCTGCATTCCACACAATTCTTCAGAGTTTCTCATTGCTGGAGGAAATCTTACTCCTATTACACCTACCAGAATCTTCAAACTGAATATCACTAGGTCCCTTTCTGCCAATTTTTAGCCTTTCCCTGTCAATGGCATTAGGTGACTGGAAAAATATGTTCTCCTTATCTGTATTCCTGAAACTCTAGAGAGTTGGGTCATGTAGTTCTGCCACATTCAATGCGGGCAGCAGCAAAAGAGTTCTCTTCAAACTTTGGAAGGTCCCTGCCAAATTTAGTAAGCTGCCTATATGGGTATCCTAGAGGCTAGGATATATAGTTTTTAAGTTTTTGTGGTTGGGATTGCAGATCAACGGAGGATCTACAGATTTTGGAGTTTTTAGAA
The DNA here is from genome assembly GCA_034641835.2 of Pinus albicaulis. NCBI lineage: Eukaryota > Viridiplantae > Streptophyta > Pinopsida > Pinales > Pinaceae > Pinus > Pinus albicaulis. Next base: position 797,547,383 of record CM076576.1, on the reverse strand, counting down.
AATGTTTCGGAACCACCAACCAGGTCCATTGTCAGGACATGAGTAAAGATGAAGAGCAGCGAGCTGGAAGAGAATAAATAATATAAATAGAGTAAAAACACCATCAAGAGGTGCACCATTAGAAACTCTAGAAGCCAACTTGAAAATGATCCAAACAATAGAAAAATGAGAAAAGTGCAAAGGTGAAATAAATATAATGTAATATAATGTAAGTGACTATGACATATAATTATATATAATAATGTATACCATGTTATAAAGTAGACTAGATATAAGAATATAGACATGCATATATGAATCAAACTATGAGTATAAAGTAGGTTATATATATATATATATATAGTAATAATAATAATTTAAATGTAGATAAAATATATAACTTAAAATTTAACTAAAATATTAACTTAATCATAAAGGTAAAATGAAATAAAATATATAAAGAAGCAGAGACGTAAAGGCTGGAATAAGGTGAAGGAAAATGAGAGAAAAATGGAGGAAGGAGGAAGGGAGGGGGAAGGGGAGGAAGGGAGGAGGGAATGGAACAGGGAGATAGTAAAGAGAAAAGAGAACAAAAGGTATCATAGTAACTTGCATTATATTTATTTCACCTTTGCATTTTTCTCATTTTTCTATTGTTTGGATCATTTTCAGGATGGCTTCTAGGGTTTACAATGGTGCACCTCTTGATGGCGTTTGTACTTTGCTTATACTATATATTCTCTTCCAACTCTTCATTTTTACTCATGTCATGACAATCGACCTTGTTGGTGGTTCTGAAATATTGATAAAAACTCCCAAATATGTGGATCTTTATCCTGGGATATTTTCCATATCCAGTGTGGGAAACAATACATGCAAATCCCAAGGAGCCATCCTTTGTACATGCAAATTCAAAATTTATGATAAACCCAATTTCACACTTTTTCCACAATGGAATCGCCAAGGTGAGTTGTCAAATGCCTTCACAATGGTGCTTGTCCCACCCAACAAGTATCAAGTCTTTAGAAGCTATAAGAACAAGGCCTTCGTTTTTCCAATGGAGTTGCCTAGATGGAAAGATCTTCAAGCTTGGACTTCATCTAATATCGTCTTCTGAGAAATGGAATTTCTTCTCAACAATGATGCAAAAAATATTACAAAGAAATCTCGCACTTCTTGAGATAAAGTTCGAAAGCTCAAGTGCGAAACCCACTACATCTTAGAGGGCGCAACTTGTTGAGAAAACTAGGGTAGCATAGTTAGGACTAATTAATTTGATTTCTCTTTACATTGATAGTTCTTGTGAGATATTAGATTCTTATTATCCTGTTATTATTGTTTATCATCCAACAACTACCAAAACATGAAAGATTATCCAAGACAAATGAACACCTGATGTAGGATTTTTATTTCTGCATTTTCCAGCATTGTGAAAATTTTCCAGAATTTGTGTTTTCAACAAATATTTATTTTCTAGCTTGTTGAATGTAAGGTTATGGGAAAGGGCATTTAACTAATTGGAGAAATATGGTGAACTGAAAACCGGGGTGTGAAAATAGAAATTTCTACAGTATCTCCTAAACCAGATAAAATTTCCCAAGTCAATTTCTGGGTCTTGTATATCAAGTGTACTTTAGTCCCTTCAGAAAATTTGGGAGCTAGAGCATAACTGATGCTACCCCAAATACACAAATTCTCAACACTTCCTCTTAGCATCAAGGGTGTGCTCTAGAAATACATCACACTATGCATTACATGATTTTGGGCACTGGTTCTGTGTTGTTGATACTTGGCTTGCTGTGCCACTCAACTCTACACTGCTGTTGCCATTCTGTACTGCTGCCCTGACTTTGCCACTGCCACTGCAACCACTGTACGGTAGCTCCCTCTCAATATGCTGCATTTGTGCTGCTCATAGCATTGCCACTGCTGATCTGCTGCACTACAACTTCAGTTGTTGAGAGAAACAACTGAATCTCCTGCCCAATCTTTGACAAACAAGTCAGATGGGCTGCATCCTTATCACTGAAGCTCCATAGGCTACAGATCTGTTCTGGATTCGGAAGTATGATGCACAGCTACAACTCTGAACTGCGTAAGCAGACTCCCTCTGCACTACTGAAGTTACATCAGTCCCTTGTGTTGAAATCTATCATGCTACTACTGCAATGTGTTGTCCCTCTGAAGCCTTCTGTGCTGCTGCAGCTCTGCACTGCGTAAGCAACTCTAGTCTACGTTGTTGAAGTCACATCGGCCTCTGCGCTGCTCCTCCTAGTGTTCAGATCTTCCTCTGCTTCATCTGTGATCTATGCACCCACTGCTCCACTCATCCCGCTACTGCCTTAACGCTGTCGTAGCTCGCATGTGATCCAGGAGATGAGCTGCTCAAGGATCCCACCTTACTTCTATGTAGCTCCTCTATATATCCATGTCACCCCACTTTCGTGGTTCATGAGCACTCATGGCCACATCATCTTCGGCCATCTGCTCAGCAAATCTATAGAAGCTCCTCCTCTCTATACTAGAGATCTAGATCTAGGGTCCTTTACAAACTGGGCACCCTTTGCTCCCTCTGACAACTTATTTCCCTTCTTGGAAATCTGCCAAATCAACAATGATTTAGCTCTTTCTGATCGTCAATCAATCTGCAAGTTTCCTTGGCTATAAACCATCTAAGAAGCTGATCTCCCTCTGCTCTTTGTCACTTGTGCTTAGGCTAAAAATTTGAAATCTTCAGAAATTTAACCCCACCAGCACCTTCTGAATTTCTGCAGCTTTTCTTCAGTCTTTTCTGGATTTGACAGATTCATATCTGCATCACACTGGTTGGCTTCAAACTATTCCAGTGTTGTTTCTGAGTTGTCTCTGTGTAGTAATTGCGTGGGCTTGCTAACAGACAGCGTTAGACTACGTCACCCTTCCCTCTGCGTGAATCTACCTCTGAAAACTGCGTTGTCCCTTCAGATCTGCGTTTCCATTGCTTTTCCAGTTGCTTCCTGCAGCAAGAACCTTTAGATTCTTGTTGGTGACCCTCCTAGATCTGCAATTGCTCTGATACCATGTGGAAATTTATGAATCTTTACACTTTATGCAGAAATTATTTACTGTTAATCTGGTTATGCTCCTCCTACTTAGACAAGTTATTAACTGAATAAATTCAAGTTAAAATCGAAGCAAAACACATAACAGATCTCCACCAATCTAGATCTAGAACAAGTTCACGCACACATAGACAAAATGACACAGTTATTTCTGGACAAATAGTCCCCAGGAAAACCCAATGCGAGAAAACTTGGATTTACAGAACTCGGCCAAAATTAGGGCCTAGAAACCCCAATGCTACCCCTGAAGCCTCTGCGTCAGCCTCTGAAGCCCCTCTAACCCTCAGCTTTGCTCCAAAAAGGGTTGCGTTACCCCAGACTGGGTGACGCAGTCCCTACGCTGCCCCTTAGTGTCTCTGTGTAACCCCTAAGTGTTTCCTGCAACAATTTACGTTGTCCTTGAGGGACTGCATAGCACATGTTGCTGCCCTCCTGCTTCTCTGCGCTGCCTCTCTGAGTTGATCTCTGCCTCTTGCTGATTCTAGACACTGGGATCAGATCATCCCCTTGGCCTAAATTCCCCTCTCTGCAGCTGAAACACTTCTGAGAATTCTTAGCAAACCCGCCCTAGAATCTCAGCTTAGCTTCAGTGCTCTGCCTCTGTGTGTCTTTACAAATGACCCCAAGCCTTTCCTTTATACTTTTCTTGGTGTGAAAACAATGGCCATGATCAGATCTTGAATCAATGGTTAAGATTAAAAGAAAGCTTGAACCGTGTGACTTAAGACAATTTCATCACATGTTTAATTAAATTCACTTTAATTATTTAAGTTCCCTAAGTTTTAACTTAGGAAATACATTAAAATAATTAATTAATTTAATATCTCCGAAACCAGTTGAGATTTCCCAAATCAATTTATGGGTCTTGTAGATCAAGTGTACTCTAGTCTCTCCACACAATTTGGGAGCTAGAGCACCACTGATGCTACCTCAACACAACAAAATCTCAACACAAACAAATATGAAAGCCTTCCTAGGGTGGCACTCAAGGTCCACCGAAGAAAGGATGACCTTCACTCCTTAGGAAGCTCTTGTGCTAAGCAACACTTTGTAGCTCAGCTGAACATCCAAAGAAACAATCAGTTATCAAAATGTCAGAAGCCCCAAATGATGCTTCTTGTTTTGATCTTGATGACTGCCTTCTATAAATGTTGTTTCAGTGAGGTTCCTCAGAGCCACTGTTTTCATAGCATGGTTATCAATGTGCTTCAGACATCCTCCTATGACAAGTGCTCCTCCTTCAATGCTTCCATCATGATGCCAATTCTAAAGTGATGTATCTATCTAATATACAATGCTTCCTAACATAGTATTTAACAACCGACAGACACCTCTTAAAGAGGAAGATAATCTCAATCTTAGTAGATATCTTTCACTTCTTCTTTCTTAGGTTTCTTTGAATCTGGTTCTTTCATTTCTCTGGTGACATGGGCTTCTTCCTTTTTCCTCTTGTCCTTATTAGATTTGGGACAATCCTTCTTATAGTGCCCAAGTTCATTACATCCATAGCATCGTATCTTATCCATGTTTCTCCTTTTTCTTTTGAGCACCAAACTTACCAAATCTTCCCTTTCTTCTTGACGTGGCAGCATAGGCTGGATTCTCTTCATTTGATACTATATCAATTTTAGCTTTTAACCTCGTCTCTTCTATCTTACATAGAGACCATAGGTCCTCGAATGGTGTTGGTTCTTTCTTCCCATAAATATTTGAAGTGAAGTTTCCCCATCTCTCTAGTAGAGCATTCAGCACCACTGTAATCATTTCTTTATTCTTTATCAGACATTACTTCACCCAATTCCTGCATTTGATCTCACATTTCAATGATTCCTTCCTCTCTTAACAACTTCAACTTGTATAGTTTTTGTCTCAGAGATATTACTTTCCCTGCAGTGCTCACTGAGAACAACTCCACCAATTTGTCATATATTTATTTTGAAGATTATAGTTTTGATACATAAGACATGAGAGAGTCCTTTATGGATTCTATAAGAATCCTCTGGGCTCTTATGTCTCCCTTCATGTATTTGGCATGTGCTTGAGTATCTTATTTTGAAGGTCTAGTTGCTAACCCTTTGATATAGTCCGTGACTTAACTCTCAATAAGATTTAGATTTGTCATTTTTCTTCCATGCAAGAATGTTTGAACCCCAACTAGTTTGTTGCTTTCTTAGCAAAAAGACATTTTGATAGATTCAAATGAAGTCATAAATACACTTACTTGAATAGATGCTTTTCTTCTACAACCAGCGTCCTTGTTGATGATGGATTCTTCAATAGTGGTGAATGAGAGCTATATCACCTTGAATCCTTGATGATGATGATGATCAAGGATGGCTTGATGATGACTTCAACAATGTTGATTTGATTTCAACACCAAATAGTTGTTGATGGCTTCAGTGTCCTTGATGATGTTGACTAGATCTTTATGTATAGGTTCTTTGAGAAAGGTCCATGATCTTCTTGAGATGACTTTCCAATTTTTTCATTCTGCCTCATTTGAATGAATGAAGATCTTCTTAGATCTGAAGATTGACTCTTCAATTTAGATCCCTTTCTTTTGCTTTGATACCTTATAGAAAAATTTGATCCTTGATGACTTCCTTGAAGCTTTGATCCTTATTTCTTCTTGCTAAACCACCCTTCTTTGTCTTCAGCACCTTATCTTTGATACCATGTTGAGAAATTATGGCGTTTAATTCAATTTCTCTTTCATGATAATTAGTTGTGATTTCATTATGCTTATTTCACTTAGATCTTATATTCGTTACATTATTACGTTCTTCATCAAGTCAATAAGCAAATGCACAAGAGACACAAAATTTAGGCTAACAAGTCAAGGCCAAAACCTCTACCTCTTGGAGAGGAAAACCCGATAATAATTCTTCTTATAGATCTTTAATTGACAAGTACCATAACCATGACCTAGACCCTTGACACTAGTATGCCTCCAAGACCTTGTCACTGCTCTTTTAGGCTCCTTCTGTTGATCTTCTTTTCTGCACCATGTTGCACCAATACTAGGAAAGCTCGATTCCTAGCTCTTCATAGAGAGCTCTTATCATGTCCTTTCTTGAACTAATCTCAGTCTCCTACAGGCTTCTTTTCGGCCTATCTTTCTGCATCTTTGATGCCCTAGACAAAAGTTCTTTTCTTCGTTGTGATGACTTCTTCTTTCAGGCTGTGTATATTATTGAGCTTATGCGAGAGTGAGAGATCAATGACAGAGGCTAGCACTGCCTCTCCTCTGCATTGATATTTCTTGCATGCCTCTCTACTCAACCTTCTCTCTTGTTGTACATCCTTCGCCTTATGCTTTGTATTACAGGTTCTTCTTTTGTTGAGGTACCCCTCGGTCTACCTTATCTTCTGCTCATGGTTCCAATCCTTTTCTCTCAGTAACTTGCAGAATTTATATCAAGATGAAACAGACCCAAGTCCGAGTGTGAAATCCCTTCCTCTTCGTTGTAGTGCCATCCTCCTTCGTATCAAATTTCAGATCTCATCCTCACCCTATAATCTCAGAGCATGATAGAACTACGGTGCTCAAATGAGGCTGCAGTCCCTCCTATTTATAGAGGTTAATCCATTGTCCTAGGCGGACATGTCTGGCTGAGGGTGAGCCGACTTCTTCAAGGGTGTAGGCCAACTTCTTCAAGGAGATCTTTCCATCATATTTGAGTCGACTTTGTGGATCATCTTGACAAGGTCTTGAGGCATACATTTACATCAATAATTGTCTTTACACGTGTAACAATAGTTCATGTACATGACTCTAAATTATACATTTATGACTAGATGACAAACCCCTAAAGGCATCAAGAAGAAGTCTTTGACCTATAATAAAAACTCCTTGCTCATGAAACCCATGATGCAAGTATTACAAAATACATTTTATTATCTTGGTCTTCTTCATTACATAAATTCATAATTACAAGTGATTATGAAGACCGAACCTAGTTACACTTTTCAACACTCCTTCTTAACTAGGGAGGTATTCATAATGGTACATGGTCACTCTCAATCTGAAGAATCTCATAACAAGAATCCAATTTGTAATCCCATCTGTATAGCATCATATCAACTAACATTGTCATAGTGCAAGCCCTTGACTAACAACTCCAACTCTCCATGGGATCTTTGAGCTACAATGCTGGCGAGACCAATGACACCCTCATCATTGTCTCTCTTGGATCATATCCCACACAGCTTCATTTAGGATATGTCCACCAGGACTATTCTTACTGTTGGATTCCCAGTCTTCAAAGAATATCTGTCCCTCCACGACTACTCTTTTCATGGATGCCTTAATACATCCCCAAAAGAGTATCGGATGCCAGATGATTACCCAAGCCTCCATTATGTCTTCCCAGGTGAAGACCAGAATGGTGTGTCTATCTCCCCCTCTCAACTAGGGAGGACATATTCCACAAAGGAATGTACTCATTCCTATCAAAGGAATGTACCTAAGCTCCCACTCGGCTTAGGAATTACCAAGTTTCTTGCAAGTAAGAAACTTATTACCAGGCTCCCTCTTAATCAAGGACCTGCAACAACAATGATGAAAACACCCAGCTGCTCATGAAGAATTGCTTCCTTCAATGTCATGAATGTTGTCGAGGAGTTTTCATCTTTGGGATCTCTCCATAGAGCACATATCATCCATCACTTTCATTCAAGAGTCATGTCTTCTATCAGAAACATATCCATCAATCTTCTCATCTGGTCTAGCTTCATGCCATGTTGCTTTCCTTCGAACCGTACTTCTTCCAAGGATCTTTCATCCTGCCATATGGCTATCAATCTGTGGAAGACATAATCTTCCCTCTGGCAACCCTACATAAGCTCATATGATATTAGTTAATTATAAATATGAACTTTTAAATCATAAGCTACCTTAGTGATGATATTTCACCATGACATATTCTTGTAGGTATCGGCATCCTTCGTTTATAGATTTAAACATCTCCTAAAGATATGTATTGTTAAGGGTATCCATATTTTCTAGACTTATATCGGAGTCTACATATCTGTAATATCCCAAATGGAAATAAACAACAATACAAAGCACATAAACAAGAAACTACAGCAACTAGAGAGGCATCACATGAACCCGACACAATATGGAGAACTCTGAGCCATTTTATTAAGTACTGAAAGATAAAATGAATACAAAGGTGATCAGAATGGTGGCACCTTGGCTTGCACTAGGCAAGCGTAGAAATACTCTCAGAATATATCGTGAAATGGCTGCTCCATCAATGACTGCGTAATCTCCAAGTTGCTGGTGTTGTTGCCGTGCTGCTGCTACTGCTAGAATGGACTGAATGTTTGGGGCTGCTCCCCACCTCGGAAAATTCTAAAAATTTGGGGATGGCCTCTACTCCTAAAACCCAAAAAAACCCAGAAAGCTTTTCAGAAATGGCCGACCCTTGAAAATAGCTCCCTTGAGGCTCTGCGCTGCTCCTCAAGGAGGGACGCTGGCTCTGAATGAACGGCTCCAAAAGCTGGTCCGTAACTCCACCAAAACATTTGAATAGGAAAGGGTTGGCCCCTTGTCCACTATCCCAGGCTGAATCCACCTCAAACTCCCAATCCGGAACAACCTCTCCACAAGACTGCATCCTCCCTCTCACTGACTGCGCTGTCTCTCTGCATGGGTGCTCCTCCCGTGATTGTTGCAACTCCCACTGACAAAATAAGGATGGAACTCCTCACCCGAGCAGGCACTCGAAGTCCCCTGGGGTTGAGGTTGGGATCTCCGAACGGAGACACCTGGTGTACTGAACAGTACGTGCAGACTTTGCTAAACAGCAAGCGTGCTCAATGTCAAGAAGACAATTCTCAAAATGCATAATCAGAATGAATCAGAATGAGGAGACCCTTCCTCCTTTAATGCTTGGTGGGCCTCTCCCTCACCTAGGCCCCACCAATCCCTGTGTTGCCACTTGGTCACTAGGCCCCACCTTGCTAATTCGATATGTCTCCTTAGTGACTATAGGGAATGCTTTTATCCTCAGTGTGAGCTAAGTGCTCCTTCACCCACTTTATTTATATTTTAACTTTATAAAGGCAAAATTAGTCAAAATTAATATTTCCAATTAGCTGCTGCTAATTGGGAATATTACAGTCCTCCCCACCAAAAATTGCTTGTCCTCAAGCAATGCTTGAACAAGCCTCCTCTCTAACTGATTCTCCCCACCATCATATTAAAATGTGCCTAGGTCCCAGATGTGCCACTAAATCTTCCCTGTCCTCTGTGTCACCCTGATATGGAGGGATCTCTCAATGTCGGGATCCCAAGCCATCCTGTCCAACATGAAGCTCCACCTGCTCCACTCACTATCCTGCCATGCTAATGAAGTCCACCACTTCATCAATGACTTGCTAAAGCTCGATGGAAGATATACATGATCTCCCCATGTAGTATACAACTCACCCCTAGAGTTTATTGAGCTGTGTAGAGCTGTAATGCTCAAGTATCCTGCTAATCTCTTAGAGGTACCACCATGCTGATGTTGTGCTACTCTAATCATGAGATACTCCCTGTCATGCGCAGATTGTATCCTCCTCTCCTGAGACTTAGTGGCAGGAGATCTACTAGAGACAAGCTCATCCAGACCAGGAATCGCCATGATGCCAATACCTACCCCTTCGAATGCAGCTCTGAATCTATGCAGAAACAGAGAAAGTCTGCCTTGCCATCCGATGAAGGCCTCTGTGTACCCCCATTTGCCAACCCAACAGTGAAATAGATCACTCTCTGTCCTGACTCCGACCATCATGAGACAGAATGGGCTATCAATCAACTGAATCTTTGCATCCCATAGTTGGACCTGCTACACCATAGCTCTGAAAACTGTGGGAATCCCTCCGTGCCTCATCTCTAGTCCCTGCTCATGACCAGTATAGAGGGTCCATATATCATGGGAAAATATGATGCATGCTAACCTGACCTGTGTCGGCCACTGTGTAGTACCGATGACCGCTGGAAGCCATATGTGACAAATAGCCACCCCTTGAATGCAATCAATAGATAGATATCTGATACTCGCAATTGACTCAAGGTATGTGGATCCCTCCTGTCCTTGCCAACCATCTCCATTGGATTTGCCATCCATCCTCTTGATAATGTATCGATACATTGTCTGGAGCCCAGACACATACTGGGATGCTACCTCTGCTATACCCAGTATCCTCTGCTCATGCATGGTCTCGACATGCCCTGAGAAAAGAGTGACACACGTCTCCCTCGTGACCCGCTCCCCAAGCGTAGGCTCAGCGATGACTGATGTGCCACCCCTGCAGAGGATCATCTCATCCCCTAACTTGTGGCTGTCAACTAGCGCACCGACCCAATGCCACTGCTGAGAAGTCTCTCCCCTAGTGTGCTGAGTGTCATCCAAATATCTTGGGTGAGCCTCGCATACCCTGTTGCTCATGCCGAAAGTGACAAAGGACAACAACAAAATCGACTATGCCCGTGAGTGATGTAGAAGAGGGTCAGGTGTGTGAGTCCCCACAGATACTGTCAAGTATCGCTCATCTATCTCCCCATCGATTTTGGGTGAACTACCCCCAAAGGTAAGCCCGGTGTCCTTGTCCGTGAGTCTCCCTAGAGGCAATACTCTAAGACCCTGTTGTGCAGCATCGTACGCCCTCGCATACCATTGATCATCCATGTACTCCTCGACATGCCACTACACACTGAGGCATACCCCTGTACACTGTTGGATACCACCTACTACTGCTGTACCACCCTATACCGTCTCGTGCCTTGTCTATGTCAAGGCATCGGTCACTCCTCGTGTGTTCTCAATGTGATGTAGGACACTCCTACTCCACAATGCAGTCCCACACACTATGGTACACCACCATGCAACTCCCCGTCCACCAGTAGTCCACTGCTCAATGCTAGAGGCTCCCACACATCCTTGGATATGATGACCTAGAGTTGTGTCTCTACATGTCGGACCACCCCCAATCGGTATTATCACCTCCACTGTCGCATCGCTATACCCGCCGACGAATGGATCATCACTCCAAACCCTCCTCGAGGGGTCCGAGAAGTGAATCTCCCTATGTGTCAGTAGTGATACCACCATTGCTCGGCTCCGCTATGACCTCTGTGCCCCACACAAAGGTGAAGAATCCTTGGCTCCATATAAGGCACCATCTGGTGGCCTGCCAATGCCACCTCCTTCGACAAGCTCCTACCAAGGTATGTTGATCACCTTGTGACCCCGTGTTCAAGTGTCATACCAAGACAACCTAGGGAGTCTGCGCATAAATTGGTTGGCCACTGGAGCTGACCGAAACTCCCCTAGCGAATGCACATGCTCAACTGCTAGGCCAACTGTACCCTCCAAGACATAGTCAACCGACCTGCCTGGGAAACAACAAGTAGTCCCGCCTAGATCCCAATGCCAGTCTGGGGTTCCTGTATTCCCAGCACCTGGAAACTCCTGCTAAACTACACCTGGGTCCACCACTATCTCCATAACCCACTCCACCGGGTACCAACTCAAAATCTCTCGCCATCCAACCTCAACATGTGGATGCTGCACCCTGTGCAACTCCGATCGTCTCATCCCGCTAACCTAGTCAACGTATGAGATCTGACTAGGTGGCTCCGCCTCTCTCTCTCCAATGGAAAGAGGTGACCCAACAATGCTACTAGCCCCGTCTATGCATGCCTGAAGGGGGCTGCTCTGACACTCTAATGTGCCCTCTAACTGTACCATTAGGGAATCCAGCCATTCCCCAATGTGAGCCAACTTCGCTGTTGACTCGGCACAAACCACTCTCATGCCCTCTAGCTCCTTGTTCTGTAACAAAATAGCCTCTCGTACTGATGTGGTCTTCCCTTTCAAAACTAGAAGGTCAGCTCGAAGCTGATGACACCGTTGTGTGTGACCATTGTCCAATACCTCTGTATCTCCTAGTGCCTCATCAAAGGTGGATACATCTCTTGGCACCTCACCCATCTGTCGCGCGCTGCTACCACCCGAAGACTCGGACACTACCCCGGTCATCACCTCAATGGATGGCACTACTGGGGTAAGCTCTACTCTCTCTACTAAGATGTCAACCGATATGGTCAAATAAGTCTCCAACATAGGTGACCCCTGCGTCATACTAGGTGTATCCACATGCTCCCCATGATCCAACTTGCCCCCCCATTCTGGGCCGTGCAATCAGTGGATCCATAATACATGGGAAAAGGTGTCCTTCCAATGGTACGTTGCAACTATGAACTCTTCGTGCTAGACCCCCAATTGTCCTTCCTTCTTCATCCCACCTTAGATGGCAGTAATCTCTGAAGGACAAAGCCGCACTAAAGTTTTGCCCCATGGACTGCCATTCTCGGAAATAATCTCCCATGGGTATATGATCATGCCACCTATCTCGATCACTCGCTGCTGGAGGTAAGAATGTAGGCATCGTGATCTTGGTTGGCCTATTGAAGGCTGGTAAATGCTGGTCACACTGTTGTGAGACCCCCATATTTTCCACCTCTACTACGTTTAGTGGGTAAGATTTTGCCTACCCTCTTTGTTCATAGGAAAAGATCCCCACGGCTGAGCCAAGAATGAGGCTCTGATACCACTGTAATATCCCAAATGGAAATAAATAGCAATACAAAGCACATAAACAAGAAACTACAGCAAATAGAGAGGCATCACATGAACCCGGCACAATATGGAGAACGTTGAGCCATTTTATTAAGTACTGAAAGATAAAATGAATACAAAGGTGATCAGAATGGTGGCACCTTGGCTTGCACTAGGCAAGTGTAGAAATACTCTCAGAATATATCGTGAAATGGCTGCTCCCTCAATGACTGCGTAATCTCCAAGTTGTTGGTGTTGTTGCCGTGCTGCTGCTACTGCTGGAATGGACTAAATCTTTGGGGCTGCTCCCCACCTCGGAAAATTCTGAAAATTTGGGGATGGCCTCTACTCCCAAAACCCAGAAAAACCCAAAAAGCTTTTCAGAAATGGCCGACCCCCGAAAATAGCTCCCTTGAGGCTCTGCACTGCTGCTCAAGGAGGGACGCTGGCTTTGAATGAATGGCTCCAAAAGCTGGTCCGTAACTCCACCAAAACATTGGAATAGGAAAGGGCTGGCCCCTTATCAACTATCCCGGGCTGAATCCACCTCAAACTCCCAATCCGGAACAACCTCTCCACAAGACTGCATCCTCCCTCTCATTGACTGCGATGTCTCTCTGCGTGGGTGTTCCTCCCGTGATCGCTGCAACTCCCACTGACAAAATAAGGATGGAACTCCTCACCCGAGTAGGCATTCGAAGTCCCCTGGGGCTGAGGTTGGGATCTTCGAACGGAGACACCTGGTGTACTGAATAGTACGTGCATACTTTGCTAAACAGCAAGCGTGCTCAATGTCAAGAAGACAATTCTCAAAATGCATAATCAGAATGAATCAGAATGAGGAGACCCTTCCTCCTTTTATGCTTGGTGGGCCTCTCCCTCACCTAGGCCCCACCAATCCCTGCGCTGCCACTTGGCCACTAGGCCCCACCTTGCTAATTCGATATATCTCCTTAGTGACTTTAGGGAATTCTTTTATCCTAAGTGTGAGCTAAGTGCTCCTTCACCCACTTTATTTATATTTTAACTTTATAAAGGCAAAATTAGTCAAAATTAATATTTCCAATTAGCTGTTGCTAATTGGGAATATTACAATATCTTGCCAGAAGTTTTTCTAGTCAAGTTTTCTTAGCTTCCTTGGATGTTGAATGAAGTTTGATCATGGTTGCACTTTTCACGATCTCTTCCTTTCTTTCTCCACACAATTTTATTTCATTCCCAGGAGCTTCAGTATGTAGTTCCTTGATTGTGTACAACCACCTCATATTCTATATGAGGACATCTTATGTTGATTTCATCTGGTGTGGATTATGCATTTTGGCAACCTGTGCATTGGAGGAAATTCTATTTTTCTTTTGTTCATACTGAAGATAGAATTATACTACCTACAACCATATGACATGACTTCATAGCATCCAGCGTAAGCATAAATTTACATGTACCTCATCTCTTTTCCTTTGAGTCATCCTGCAATAGTTTTCCTTAGAATGAAAAGTTTCATTCTCTTGACTTGCTTCATCAATATGTCGTCACATCTTAATCCCAATATTTTGCAAGTTAGAATTCTCTATGAAACCTTTTGCTTTCTTTCTAACTAGTGGATCCAAGGAGGATTCCATTAGAAAATGTTAGAACCTGTTTCCATATTCATTATTGAATGATGCCCCTTGATCTTGATGATTGCGTTCTATAAATGTTGTTTTTAGTGAGGTTCACAAGAGCCATTGTTTTCACAGTATGGTTATCAATGTGCTTCAGACATCCTCCTATGACGAGTGCTCATTATTCAATGCTTCCATCATGATGCTAATTCTAAAGTGATGTATATATCTAATATACAATGCTTCCTAACATAAAATTTTACAACCAACGGATACCTCTTAAATAGGAAGACGATCTCAATCATAGTAGAGATCTTTCACTTCTTCTTTCTTAGATTTCTTTGAATCTGGTTCTTTCATTTCTCCGGCGACATGGGCTTCTTCCTTTTCCTCGTGTCCTTATTATATTTGGGACAATCCTTCTTATATTTCCCAAGTTCATTACATCCATAGCATCATATCTTATCCCTGTTTCTCCTTTTCTTCTGAGGACCAAACTTACCGAATCTTCCCTTTCTTCTTGACATGGCATCATAGGCTTGATTCTCTTCATTTGATCCTATATCAATTTTCGCTTTTAACCTCGTCTCTTCTATCTTATCTACAGACCATAGATCTTGGAATGGTGTTGCTTCTTTCTTCACCTAAATATTTGAAGTGAAGTTTCTCCATCCCTTCGGTAGAGCATTAAGCACCAATGTAGTCATTTCTTTATCAGACATTACTTCTCCCAATTCCTGCAGTTGATCTCACATTTTAGTGATTCCTTCCTCTCTTGACAACTTCAACTTGTATAGTTTTTGTCTCAGAGATATTACTTCCCCTGCAATACTCACCGAAAACAACTCCACCAATTTGTCATATATTTCTTTTGAAGATTCTATTTTTGATACATAGGAGATGAGAGAGTCCTTTATGGATTCTATAAGAATCCTCTGGGTTCTTATGTCTCCCTTCATGTATTTGGCATGTGCTTGAGTATCTTCTTTTGAAGGTCTAGTTGATGAGCCTTTGATATAGTCCATGACTTCATTCTCAATAAGATTTAAATCTGTGCTATTTCTTCCATGCAAGAAATTTTGAACCCCAACCAGTTTGTTGCATTCTTAGCAAAAAGACATTTTGACAGATTTAGATGAAGTCATAAATATACTTACTTGAATAGATGCTTTTCTTCTACAACCAACTTCCTTGATGATGATGGCTTCTTCGATAGTGGTGAACGAGAGTTATATCACCTTGAATCCTTGATGGTGATGATGATCAAGGATGGCTTGATGATGACTTTAACAATGTTGATTTGATTTCAACACCAAATAGTTGTTGATGGCTTCGGTGTCCTTGATGATCTTGACTTGATCTTGATGTATAGGTTCTTTGAGAAAGGTCCTTGATCTTCTTGAGATGACTTTCCAATTTCTACAAACTACCTCTTTTGAATGAATGAAGATCTTCTTAGATCTAAAGATTGACACTTCAATGTAGATCCCTTTCTTTTGCTTTGATGCCTTCTAGAAAAATTTGATCCTTGATGACTTCCTTGAAGCTTTGATCCTTGTTTCTTCTTGCTAAATTTCCCTTCTTTGTCTTCAACGCCTTAGCTGTGATACCATGTTGAGAAATTAGGGCATTTAATTCAATTTCTCTTTCATGATAATTACTTGTGATTTTGTTATGCTTCTTTCACTTAGATCTTATCTTCGTTACATTATTATGTTATTCATCAAGTCAATTATAAAATGCACAAGAGACACAAAACTTAGGCTAGCAAGCCAGGGCCAAAACCTCTCCCTCTTGGAGAGGAAAACCCGATAATAATTCTTCTCATAGATCTTTAATTGACAAGTACCATAACCATGACCTAGACTGTTGACACCAGTATGCCTCCAAGACCTTGTCATTGCTCTTCTAGGCTCCTTGTGTTGATCTTCTTTTCTGCACCATTCTGCACCAGTACTAGGAAAGCTCGGTCCCTAGCTCTTCATAGTGAGCTCTTATCACGTCCTTCCTTGAACTAATCTCGGTCTCCTAGAGACTTCTTTCTGTCCTATCTTTCTGCATCTTTGATGCCCTAGACAAAGATCCTCTTCTTCGTTGTGATGACTTCTTTCAAGTTGTGTATATTATTGAGCTTATGCGAGAGTGAGAGATCAATGATAAGAGGCTAGCACTGCCTCTCCTCTACATTGATCTTTATCGCATGCCTCTCTACTTAGCCTTCTATTTTGTTGTACCTCCTTCGCCTTACACATTGTATTACAGGTTCTTCTTTTGATGAGGTAGCCCTCGGTCTACCTTATCTTTTGCTCATGGTTTTAGCCCTTTTCTCAACTAACTTGCAGACTTTATACCAAGATGAAACAAACCCAAGTTCGAGTGTGAAAGCCCTTCCTCTTCGTTGTAGTGTCATCCTCCTTTGCATAAAATTTTGGATCTCAACCTCGCACGGTAATCTTAGAGCATGACCGAACTGTGGTACGCAAGTGAGGCTGCATTCCCTCCTATTTATAGAGTTTAATCCATTGTCTTAGGCCAACATGTCTTGTTGAGGGTGAGCCTACTTCTTCAAGGTTGTAGGCCGACTTCTTCAAGGAGATCTTTCCATCATATTTGAGCCGACTTTGTGGAGCATCTTGACAAGGCCTTGAGGCATACATTTACATCAATAATTTGTCTTTACAAGTGTAACAATAATTTATGCACATGACTCTAAATTATACATTTATGACAAGATGACAAACCCCTAAAGACATCAAGAAGAAGTCTTTGACCTATAATAAAAAATCCTTGCTCATGAAACCCATGATGTAAGTATTACAAAATAAATTTTATTATCTGTCTTCTTCATTACATAAATTCATAATTACAAGTCATTATGAAGACTGAACTTAGTTACACTTTTTAATAATGTCCCCACTAAGAAATATCCCAAATTGGTCTATAAATTTTTGAGTTTTAATGTTCCCTCTCAGAGAAGAGTTTCATCAAACAAATTATAGAGATGTTGTTGTAGGTGTAAATTTTTGTTTGTTTTGTCTTGAGCATGAATATTCAGTGGCACAAATATGAAATCCAACTTTTAACTAAAAACTTGTCTATTAATTATACTCAGAAATAACATCATTGTCCTCCTTAAGCCTCCACGTTGCTGCAGCTTTGCTCTGCGTTGCTGAAGTCACATCATCCCCTATGTTGCTGCTGAAGTCACATCATCTACGTTGTTGTTGCATCTGCACTGCGCTGCCCCTTCCAGCCTTCAGATCTGTCTCAGCTTCATCCGTGATCTATGCACCCACTGCTCCACTTGTCCCACTGCTGTCTTAAGGCTGTCGTAGCTCACATGTGATCCAAGAGATGAGTTGCTCAAGGATCCTGCACCCATTCTATGGCTACAATACAAATCCATGTTGCCCCACTTTCGTGATTCATGAGCACTCATGGTTGCATCATCTTCCAACCCATCATCCGCCACAGAAGCCTTGGAAGAAGAAGCTTCCTTGTCCTTTTTCTTTTGAGGACAATTGTTGGCAAAGTGTCCTAATTCACCACACTGGAAGCACTTGATCTTTGACATATCCTTCTTCTTCTTTCCCCGCTGCCTCTTTGATGCCAAGGCTGCATCTTCTTCATCTTCCTTCATCACTTTTCTCAATCCAGAGCTATACTGTTTCTTGGTGATTATGTGGAGTTCTTCTTGACGCAGAATTTCCCACAAGTTGTCCCAATCTGGGAGGTCTGCTCTGCCCAAGTTACTTTGGACAAAGGTTTCCCACTCATCTGTGACTGCATTGAGAGCAGTCCTAAACATCAGCTCATCTTCCACCTTAGCACCCGTTGCAGCCAACTGATCTCTGATCGACAACAATCTGAAGAGGAAATGTTCCATGTCTTCTCCCTTGGTCATCATGAATGACCGCATATGAGTCTCCAACAGCATCTTCCTTTGGACAAACTTTCCCTCATATAGGGAAGTTAAGGCCTTCCACATCTCATTAGCTGTCTTCTTTTCAGCTATATGTGAGACAATATGGTCCTTAATTCCATCGATGATCAGCTGCTTGGCATGTCCAGCAGCTTCATTATGCTTCCTTAGGAGATCTGCATCAGTCGGTGTGGCCAGAGTTTGTTATGCATGGTCTCTTAGATGATATGCCTCTAGGACTATCAGGATCCTAGCCTTCCAAACTGAGAAGTTGGAAAGACCATCCAATTTGTCCTGATCACGCAGTCCATGAGGAGCCATCTGCTCGGAAATGTGCCGGAGCTTCCCTTTCTCTTTGCTAGAGAACTGGATCTAAGGCCCTTGGCGAAACATGCACCTTCTGCTCCCTCTGACAACTAATTTCCCTTCTTGGAAATCTGCCAAATCAACAATGATTCAACTCTCTTTGATCCTCTGATCAATTTGCAAGTTTATTTGGCTAGAAACTCTCTGAGAAGTTGATCTCCTCCCACTCTTTGTCAATAGTGCTTAGGCTAAAAATCTGAAAACTTCAGAATTTTAACCCCACCAGTACTTGCTGAATTTCTGCAGTTGTACTTTAGGCTCTTCTGGATCTGACAGCTTCAGATCTGCGTCACACTGGCTGGCTTCAGACAATCCCAGTGCTGCCTCTATGATGCCTTTGCGCAGTAAGTGCGTGGGCATGCTGGGGGACAACGTTAGATTGCGTCACCTTGCCCTTTGTGTAACTTTGCCTCTTTGAAAACTACGCTGTCCCTTCAGATCTACCCTTCTGCTGCTCTTCCTGCTGCTTTCTGCAGCAAGAACCTTCAGTCTTCTGTTGGTGACCCTCCTAGATCTGCAATTGCTCTGGTACCATGTGAAAATTTCTGAATGTTACACTTATGCAAAAATCTACTGTTAGATCTGGTTATGCTCCTCCTACTTAATTAAGTTATCAACTGAATGATTCAGATTAATATCGAAGCAAAACACATAACAGACTTTCACCAATTCAGATCAAGAAAAAGTACATGCACACATAGACAAAGTGACAGTGATTTTCTGGACAAATAGTCCCCGGAAAAACTCAATGCAGAAAAACCGGTCTGTTGGCTGCTCGAGGGTTTTATTATTAAGATTTTTCTGAATACAACAAATCTAGGTTCCAGATCTGGAAAACCCGATAGAGATAAAATAGATCTGCAACTCACCAGTTGTTCTGAAGCCAAAATAATGACTAATCGACACCCTCAAACGGGATTTACAGGACTCAGCCAAAATTAGGCCCTAGAAACCCCAGCGCTGCCCCTGAAGCCCCTGTGTCAACCTTTGCTGCCCCTGTGTCCCTCAGCTCTGGCTTGGAAAGGGTTGCGTTATCGAGGACTGGGTGACGCAGTCCCTACGCCGCCCCTAAGGGTCTCTGCGTAATCCATGAGGGTTTCCAGCTAACTTACGCTGCCCTGGGAGGGACTGCGCAACACTTGCATAGTTGAAGCTGCCTCTGCACAGCGCAGCTGCTACCCTCTCTGCGGCTGCTTCTCCTGCTTTTCTGCACTGCCTCTCTAAGCTGATCTCTGTCTCTTGCTGATTCTAGACACTGGGATCAAATCATCCCCTTTGTCTAAACTCCCCTCTCTGCAGCTGAAACACTTATGATAATCTTAGCATACCCGCCCTAGAATCTCAACTTAGCTTCAGTGCTTTGCCTCTGTGTGTCTTTACAAATGACCCCAAGCCTTTCCTTTATACTTTTCTCGCTGGGAAACCAACGACCATGATCCGATCTTGAATCAATGGCTAAGATTAAAAGAAAGCTTGATCCGTGTGATTTGAGACAATTTCATCACATGTTTAATTTAATTTACTTTAATTATTTCATTTTCCTAAGTCTAATTTAATTTACTTTAATTATTTCATTTTCCTAAGTTTAGACTTAGGAAATACATTAAAATAATTAATTAATTAAATATCTCCCAAACTAGATGAAATTTCCCAAATCCATTTCCGGGTCTTGTAGATCAAGCGTACTTAGTCCCTCCACAAAATTTGGGAGCTAGAGCACAACTGATGCTACCCCAAATACACAAAATCTTAACAATTGTTGCACGGGAGAACCTTCTTGGATGGGAGAGATTGTGGGATGATTGCATTCAGAATGAGATCAGAAAGAACCATCTTGCGGCAGCCAAATAGGTGGAGGAGGTGACAATGTGGCATTTTTAGAAGGAGGCAAGAAGGGCAAAGGAAAGAAGCAAGCTTCTACCAGTGGAGGTGGAGGCAAAGGAAAAGGTAAAGGCAAACAACAAAACAAGGAGAAGGACTATTCCAAAGTCAAATGTTGGAATTGTCAAAAGTTGGGACACTATGCAGTTTTGTGTCCGGAGAAGAAGAACAAGAAGGGAAAGGAGAAAACCATGGCAGCTTCTGCAGAGATAGAGGGCTTCTCAGAGAGCTTTGATCGGGAGTTTGGGTTCATAGCTTGTGAGGCCACTAGTGCAAGATCACTTGCCACACAGGTTCAGAGAGAGTGTGCACTTCCCTCCACTAGCAGAGCATCTTTTGGTATTTGGTATGTTGACAGTGGGGCTTCTCGTCATATGACATGAGTCCGGGAGTACTTCTCAGAGCTTTTAGAGAGTGGCACTGATATTGAGGTAGTACTCGGAGATGACAACATTGTTAGAGCAGTCGGTGTGGGGACATTGACATTTTATAGGGAACCCAAACCTCCCTTGAAAGTGTCAAATGTTCTATATGTGCCTAGAATGAAGAACCTGATATCCGTCTTAGCACTTGAGGACAGAGCGTATGAAGTGTTGTTCAGGAGAGGGCAGGTGCTTATATATCCTAGGGGAACTCCATTTGATTCAACTAGAGTGATTGGTGTGCGCCATGCTAAGGTGTACACATTCTCATTCCAACCCCTGATGGCATTGAGTAGTAGTACCGACAGCAGATCTAGCAATTCAGATTTGTGTGAGATTTGGCACCGCAGGATGGGGCACATGTATCTTGGGGCCTTGAGGACATTGCAGGAGATCACCACTGGTGTGCCAGATTTCAGTTCTGATCACCTTGATGTGTGCAGAGGATGTGCTATGGGGAAGTTTTCGAAATCCCCATTTCCCAGCAGTGACAGCAGAGCGACAGGGATTCTTGACTTGATTCATACCGATGTGAGTGGTCGCATGTCTCATGTATCGTTGAGTGGCTATGAGTATTGTGTTATTCACTGATGACCACTCCAGGAAGACCTAGATTTATTTTTTGAAGACCAAGAGTGATGTCTTCAAGTGGTTTCAAGAGTTCAAAGCTCTTGTGGAGACCCAAACAGGTCGGAAGATCAAGGTCCTCAGGTCAGACAATGGAGGGGAGTATACCCTTGGTGAGTTTGCTGATTTTTGTGCTGAGGCAGGCATCAGGAGGGAGTTCACATTTCTTTACAACCCCCAATAGAATGGGGTTGCGGAGAGGAAGAACAGATCCATCGTAGGGGTTGCCAAAGCCATGTTTCATGATCAGGGGTTACCTTTGTTTTTGTGGGCATAGGCCTGCAAGTTTGTTGTGTACTTGTAGAACAAGAGTCCACATCGTGCCTTGGGGTAATGTGACTCCGGAGGAGGCTTTTTCTGGGAAGAAACCAGATGTTGGTCACTTTCGTATCTTTGGGTGCATTACATACTCCTAAGTTCTCAAGGAGAAGAGGACCAAGCTAGATCCCACTGCGGACAAGGGCATCTTTGTGTGTTATAGCAAGACCTCGAAAGCTTATCGAATTTACATTCCTACGAAGAGGAAAGTTGTTGTCAGGTGGAATGTGAAGTTAGAGGAGGAGAGAGCTTTCAGGAGGTCATGGGAGTTAGAGTATCTGGATTCACCAGACCCTCAGGAGCAGTTGAGTCAGTCACAGGGATCCAGTGGTCAGGGATCAGGAGGTAACATCGACAAGGTGGTCGTGTCCACTGCTGAGTAGTGCTCGCAGAGAGTCGCAGGGTGGTGCTTTCAAAAAGAGGTAGCGTCCGCGCAGCAGCTCACTATGTAGTCCACCGATGGACAAGCTCACACGGCTTTAGCATCTACAAAATGCATGTGTTCAGCAGAGGATAACAAACAGACATTTAGAGTTCGTGTTTTCGATGAGGGACAGTGATTCTCCTTTTCGGTGGGAGAAGTGTGTGCTCAGGGAAGAGGAAGTCAAGTGGCTTCGTGGATACCTTGAGAGAGGCCAGCATCCGTTGTCAGTCAAGAGACAAGTTAGGAGGGAGCAGCCACTCCGAGCTGCCTCCGTAACTATGTGGCAATGGTTGCCGCATCGTTGACTCCGAGCCCTTCTAGCTATGAGGAGGCAGCTAGCCAGCAGGTCTGGAGAGAGGCCATGCAGGAAGAGTATTCTTCTATCATGAAGAATGATGTTTTGGAGGTGGTGCCGAGGCCTGAGGGAAAATCCGTGGTTACTTCTAGATGGATTTACAAGGTAAAGCATGCTGTAGATGGCAACATTGAGAAATTCAAAGCGAGGTTTGTGGCTAGAGGGTTCTCCCAGGTAGAGGGACTTGATTATGAGGAGACCTTCGCTCCCGTGGCTCGATATACTTCGATCCGCTCCATTATATCGATAGCAGCAGAGATGGGTTGGAAGATCCACCAGATGGATGTGAAGACCGCATTTCTCAATGGCTTCATACGGGAGGAGGTGTACATTGAGCAGCCACAGGGCTTTGAGGTGCATGGGAAGGAGTCCCATGTGTGCAGACTGAAGAAGGCCCTTTATGGCCTGAAGCAAGCTCCCAGAGCTTGGTACTCCGGGATAGATACTTACTTGCAGAAGATGGGTTTCACAAAGAGTGAGGCAGATCCGAACCTTTACTATATTGTGATAGGTGAGGAGCCTCTCATTCTGGTGCTGTATGTGGATGACTTAGTCATTACAGGTGCAAAGAGACTCATAGAGCACTGCAAGAGAGATCTTGCGGCGAAGTTTGAGATGAAGGACATCGGCTTGATGCATTACTTTTTGGGTTTGGAGGTGTGGCAGGAGGAGGGGCATTTCTTCCTGGGACAGGGGAAGTATATTGTGGACATCCTTGGAAGATTCCACATGGAGGATTGTAGACCCATGTCGACACCGATGATCACCAACTGGAAGAAGCTTCATGCTTCGGATTTCGAGTTGGTGGATCCCACATTGTACAGACAGCTGATTGGTTCCTTGATGTATTTGGTCAACACTAGACTAGATATTTGTTTTGCAGTCAACACGATGAGTCAGTTTATGTGTGAGCCTAGGAAGGTTCACTGGGTGGCTGCAAAACACATTTTGTGGTACTTGCAGGGGATAGTGGATTATGGTCTAGACTACATGCAGGGGGATGAGTTGACGATTTACCACCCATTATGATTGGGCGAGTTGTGCTTGGTCTTTGTTTTGGGTTGGGTTTGGCAGTGGTGTCATGGTTCAGCTGAAAGCAGCAGTCAGTAGCATTGAGTTCAGCGGAAGCAGAGTATATGGCAGCCAGTCTAGCTAGTTGTGAGGCCATCTGGCTTCGCAAGATGTTGTTAGGGTTGCGGGGAAGCTTCGAACCCCATCCGCTCCCGCTCCGGAAACTCGCTCCGTGCGGGAGCGTTTCGGAAACGCTAGGAAACGCGCTTCCGAAAACGCTTCCTGTCGGGAGCGTTTTTCGGGAGCGCGTTTCCGACCTGAAAAAACGCTCCCTGTTTTTTCGGGAGCGTTTTAGGGAGCGTTCGGGAGCGAACGCTCCCGGAACGCTTCCGACGTTAAAAAAACGCTTCGGGAGCGTTTTTTAAACGCGGGAAGCGTTTGCTCCCGAACGCTCCCCGACAAAAAAAACGCTCCCCGCCGCGCGGAAATTTTTTTATGAAAAAATTTCGATTTTTATAAAAGGGGGGAGGGGGGGGGGGTTTCATTGTTAGTTATTGTTTGTTAGTTGAGAATTGAGATTGAGCGAGAAGGAGAGCCGAGAGCGCAAGGTTTGGTTGACAGCAATCAGGGGAGCAAGGAGCAAAGCTGACAGGAGAGCAAGGAGCAAGGCTGACAGGAGGATTGCAAGAAAGAGGTAGGCCTTCTAATCCAATTTTGTATTTTCTAAGATGAATTTGTAGATTGTTAAATTGTTTGAAAATGAAAACTTGAATTTTGCTTGAATGTTACATTTTATTGGATTTAAAACTTTTAAAATGAGTTGTTTTTTTCCTATGTTGCATTTCCTATTCCCATTTGGCATTTTTCTATTTGTTTTGCAGGCTAGATTCTAGAAACTTGAAACTTGTTTCCATCATGGCTATATGGCTAGGAATTTTCCTCATGTTGGTTCCTTTCTTTGTGATAATGGTGTTGGAGAGTGCTAGAAGAAAGAGACAACTCAGAGAAGAGGAGGATGAAGAGGAGGGTTATGGTGGATCTGAAGAAAATCCTGAAGAGGAGGATTATGCTGAGGAGGAAGTGGGGAGTGGAGACCCTGAGAACCTAGAATCCCCAACTAAACAAGACCAATATCCTTTGTGGAAATATGTTCAAAAACAAGAAGGAGGGAAAGGTGGTGGAACCACTAAATTTATTTGCCTCCATTGCAATAAACAATACCATGGTTCATACACTCGTCTGAGAAGGCACCTTTGTGGGATAATGCCAGGAGATGGAACTAAAAATTTTGGAATCAAAGTTTGTACTTATGTGCCAGCACCACAGAGAGAGATATATAGGAAGGAAGAGGGGGTTGCCATACAGAGATCATCTAAAAGATCTAAGGGTATCGCTGATTCATGCCCAACACATTCAACTTCCACCCATGCCAGTGGTTTCGGAAGCAGTGGCACTGGATTAAGGCGTAGAACCATATCCGATTTCCTAAACGAAGGGAGTAGGAATGATGTGGATTCAAAAGTTTACCGGTTTCTATATGCATGTGGGGTGCCGTTCAATGTTCTTCGCTCACCTTATTGGCATGAAATGGTTTCTGCCATTAATGATGCCCCCAAAGGATACAAAAGCCCTGGGTATGACAAGGCCAGAACCGTGGGTCTTGATCATGAAAGAGCTAAAATAAATCATTCTTTGGCTAGAATGACAGGTTCGTGGAATGAGCATGGGTTGTCCATTGTCTCTGATGGATGGACCAATGTAAAAGGAAAACCATTGATAAATGTTTGGCTGTGTCGGTTAGTGGTGCAGTGTTCCTGGCAGCTTATGATTATTCAGATAAATTCAAAACCGGCATTAACATTGCAAAACCATTACTTGATATAATTGAAAAGACTGGGCCATACAATGTGATACAGGTCATCACTGATAATGCTGCTAACTGTAAGGCAGCAGGAGCAATTGTTGAGGATAAATACCCCAACATTTTTTGGTCTAGGTGTTTGGTTCACACAATGAACCTTTTGATGCATGATATCATAAAAAACAAACAACCTCAGTTCAAATGGCTTGGTGATTTGTACAAGAGAGGTAAGAAAATGATCAAATTTGTTACAAATCATAGCAATACCCATGGGCTTGTCCGTACTCACTCCAAATTGGAGTTGTTGAAAATAGGAAAAACTAGATTTGCTAGTTATTACCTCACCTTCAGGCGCCTTTTGAAGGTAAGAGAGTCATTCGCTGCAATGGTATCAAGCCCACACTGGCAGGTATTAAAGGACAGGGCGGCAACAGTGGTTGACAGGCAAAGTTTTGAACATGTGGAGGAGACCGCCCTTGACCCTCAGTTTTGGGCACGTATGAGGGAAATTGTGAGTTTTACCAAGCCCATTTATAACATGATTTGCTTTGCAGATACTGATAAACCAGTGATTGGAGAGGTTTATGAGCAGATGGATAGCATGTTGGGGCAAATAAAAGATATTGTTAAGGATAATGATCCCATTTTGTATGCTATGATTCATGACTCTGTGTGTGCACGGTGGAATAAACTCAATGTTCCACTGCATGCTTTGGCATATATCCTTACGCCAAAATATTACTCTCCATCTTGGTTGGGCCAACCTGCACCTCGAGGTGGGGTTAGGGTGAAACCTCACACAGATCCAGAGGTACAAGAAGGGTACATGAAGGCATTGGACAAATTGGTACCTGACAGGGAAGAGTGTGCTAGATTGCGCCTTGAATTAGGCAAATACTTCAGTTGCACTGCTAACTTTGGTTCATTCCATGCAATGGAAGACAGTGACAGATTCGATGCTCTCACATGGTGGGAAGCATATGGCGGCATGGGACTTTTGCCAAAGTTGGCTAAAAAAGTTCTCTCACAAGTTGTGAACACTTCTTTTGCAGAGAGGTGTTGGAGCACCTACAACTTTATACACAATGTGAGAAGAAACAGGCTGAATGAAAACCGAGCTGAAAGCTTGGTTTATGTGCATTATAACTTGAGGTTGCTCAGCCATTACTGTGATCAGGCAAATGAGGATCAATCATACAGAGTCTGGGACAACAACCCAGAGGATGATAATTTGGAGGACGGCACGTTACATCTAGAAGAATTGGAAGCAAAACTTTATAGGGATGATGATGAAGCATCAGCAGCACCGCCACACACAGGGCCAGTCCCACCATCTACTGGTAGCAGTGCGGGTGCCAGTGCCAATGCCACTCCTCGATATCACACTATTGTTCCTTTGCAGATCCAGCCTCCACCTTCTGGTCGTGGTCATGGTACTCCTGAGAGTACTAGAAGACCAACAGTTCTTCGTGGCTCACAGAAATTAGACATTTCTCGTGGGCGTGGCAAGGGGCCAGCCAGATAAAATATATTTGTTGTTTACTATTTTCTATTTGTTGTTGACAGTTGAACAGTTGAAACTTGACTTGCTACTGATTTCATATATTTAAATTTTTAATGAAGTTGGCATTTATAAGTTTACTGTTTACAAGTCATTATGAATTATGAATATGATTCTTCATGAAAGTTATATGGTGATCAATGAATCAATGATGATAAATGTTATATAATATCAATGATGATAAATGTTATATATTGAATTTTGAAATCAATGAATCAATGATGATAAATGTTATATATCAATGATGATAAATGTGTATTGAATTTTGAAATCAATGAATCAATGATGATAAATGTTAGATATTGAAATTTGAAATCAATGATGATAAATGTTATATATTGAATTTTGAAAGCTTGAAACCTTCAAATTGATGATTTGCGAGACTCAAGAGTCAATATGTTCTCTGCTTCCAACTCGTGGGCGTGGTTGATGAAGATTATAACTTCTAGATGATTGATGTTATATGATTCAATCTATGTTTTTATGTTTTTTATGTCTAATTCATCATTCTACATGTTTTTGTTAACATATATGCATCAAAATATATAAAATATAAAAAATATTAAAAAATATATATATATATATATATAAACGCTCCCGAAAACGCTCCGGACCCGGAAACTTTTAAAAATGGTGCTCCGCGCTTCGCTCCCGCTCCGCGCTCCCGCTCCGCGCTCCCGCTCCCGCTCCCGCTTCCAAGTAACCTTGGGTGGTTAAGCACGGAAAACGAGATAAGTTGTAAAGTCTGTCTACTGATTTTTTTGCTGAATATTTCTCTCACTGTAAAAAGCACTTTCCAGAAATAAGAAGGAGCTTTCGAACTGGTTTTCCCCAAGAGTTGTAGGGGGTTTTTCCAGGGTCATGGTGACCAAAAATATATGTGTCAAAATGTGTGAATGACTGTTTTATGTGTGCTGATATTTATTTCTGCATTTTCCAGCATTCTGTAATTTTTCCAGAATTTGTGTTTTCAGCAAAATTTATTTTCCAGCTTGTTAAATCTATGGATATGGGAAAGGGCATTTAACTATTTTGGAGTAATAAGGTGAAACTGAAAACCGGGGTGGGAAAACAAAAATTTCTACATTGCCAAAACAAAGTACAAGAAGGGGGAGATCAAAGAAAAGATGACGATCAAAGCAAAGAGTCTGGTTGCCTACATCTCTGAGCTAGGCACATCCAAAGAAATGTATGATAAGTTGGTCCACATGTTCAAGGCCAACAATGCGAATCAAGTCCTATTCTTCAAGAATCAATTGAAGAATCTGAAGAAAGGCAGGGATGAGTCTGTTCAATCATATTTTCTAAAGCTAACCGAGATCAGGGACAATCTACTGGCTATTGGGGAGACAATAGCTGATCAAGAGATGGTACTCACCGCACTTGTAGGGCTCTCATCCGAATGGAATGTGTTCAACACTACCTTTCTCAATAACAATGTGATACCTGACTTTGACGAAGTACTATCGAGATGCGTACAAGAAGAGACAAGAATGAAGGAGTATGAAAATGAAGGAAATGCTGCCTATGCTGCTCATTCTAGAAAGAAGAACTTTGGTGGTCCAAGAACAAAGGAAAATCAGGGGCCCAAGGAAAGAAGGGCAAGTGTTACACTTGTCATAGGCCAGGTCACTATGCTAGAGAATTCCCTTTCAAGAAGGATTCTCCCAACAACAACAACAACCGGAGGAATGGCAATCAAAGGAACAACGGGTTCAAGGGGAAGAGGAAGGCTCCCTCTAGTGGAAATGGTCAAGCTTTCAAAAGGTCGAGAAACTCCAGGTATGAGGAATCAAATGTTGTTGATAAAAGAAATGAATTCATTCTTGTATCTGCCCTCTCCGCTGCATCTCCACCCGACACTATAGATGTCGGGTTGATAGATAGTGGTGCCTCAAGGCACATCACTGGGTTCAAGGAAGCACTCTCTGATATAGTTGAGAAGGATACTAATCTGGAAATTATCCTTGGAGATAATGCCACATATCACGTAAAAGGGATAGGGACTGTGACCCTCCACTTGTCTCGAGGTCAAGTCCTCCGCTTGTAGGGTGTACTCTATGTACCTAATTTGAAGAAGAACCTTGTCTATATCGGCCATGGAAGACAAAGGTTTCAATGTGGCATTCATTGATGGAAAAGTATGCATGTGGAAGAAGAGCTTCAAGGAAGCTATCACAATTGGGCTTAGAGTTAATACACTCTACCAGGTTGGAGGAAGTCTACTGGGAGCGATGACGTGTGATACTGTTCGACAGACTGAACTATGGCACCGAAGGTTTGGACACCTTCACTACAAGGCCCTTCCCGAAGCAAGGAAGGTGGTGACGGGGATGCTACCTGTGACATCCTTGGGAGGATGTTCTTATTATATGACATTCATAGATGACTTCTCTCGCAAAACATGGATATACTTCTTGAAGAAGAAGGATGAGGCTTTCATGTGGTTCTGCCCCTTTAAAGCCTTGGTGGAAAATCTGACAGGGAAGAAGATCAAGATCTTGAGGACTGATAATGGCACTGAATATGAGACGAACGAGTTCAAGAACTTTTGTAGAGAAGCTGGCATTAAGAGGGAGACCACAACTGTCTATACTCTTGAGCATAATGGCGTTGCTGAACAAAAGAACATGACCATTGTGGAAGCTGCCCGTGCCATGCTATGTGACCAGTGTCTACCGAAGTTTCTATGGGAAGAAGCTGCGAACACTGCTGTGTACATAAAAAACCGATGCCCGCATTCTGCATTGGACTCCAAAACTCCCGAAGAGGTTTTCTCTAGTAAGAAACTCGACGTCTCACATTTTAGAGTTTTTCGATGTCCTGTTTATTTTCATGTGCCAAAAGAGAAAAGGAGCAAGTTGGATGCTTCTGGGAAGAAGGGAATGTTTGTGGGTTACAACGAAACTTCGAAGGCCTATAGAGTCTATGTGACTGGTCAAAGGGAAGTGGAGATATGCCACGATGTCATCTTTGACGAAGATGCTTCCCTGAGGAAAGTAGCCAATCTTCCGAGATCTAAGGAAGATCATGAAGCAAGGCCTGTAAATGAAGAAGAACCGAAGAATGAGATGATGCCCGATGCTAAAGGACCGATGGACCCGATTGATCCACCTCCTTCACTGGGGAAGAGACCATCATGGCTCAGGGAGACTCTCGAGGATGCCGAGAGACATAGGGACCCAAGGAGGACATTCCGTGAAAGCAAGAAGCCGATTAGGTACCAAGGGTATCTATCACCATGAGTACTATCGTACAATCTGAACCTGGATCTTTTGAGGAAACCGTAAAGCATCATGTCTAGAAGGATGCTATGCACGAAGAATATGAGTCCATAATGAAGAATGATGTCTGGGATGTGGTTCCAAGACCGGAGGACAAAGCAGTTGTCACCTCGAAATGGCTCTACAAGATCAAGCATGGATCTGATGAAGTGCTGAAAAGTTCTAGGCAATATTTGTTGCCCGTGGCTTCTCTCAATAGGAAGGCATAGACTATGATGACATATATGCGCCTGTGGCCTGATATACCACCATTTGATCTATCATAGCCCTTGCTGTTACGCAAGGATGGAGTCTTCATCAGATGGATGTGAAGACCGCATTTCTGCATGGTGCAATAAAGGAAGAGATGTATGTAGAGCAACCTCTGGGGTTTGAAGTCCAGGATCGAGACACCCATGTCTGCAGGTTAAAGAAATCCCTCTATGGGTTGAAGCAAGCACCCAGAGCTTGGTATGAGAGGATAGATAGCTACCTGATGAAGCTAGGCTTCACTCGTAATAATGTTGATCCGAACCTTTACTTCAAGGTTGATAGAGAGAAGCCTCTCATTCTGGTGTTGTATGTGGACGACCTCTTCCTGACAGGTGCTGACCCTCTCATTCATCAGTGCAAGAGGGAGCTCGGCTGCCGAGTTCGAGAGATGAAGGACCTAGGATTGATGCGAAAACCTGAGCCTGGGAGTGGTTAGGAATACTTTGGCGAGATTTTTCCTTTCTCAAGGAAAATACATTGTGAAGCTTCTAGAAATATTTGATATGTTGCACTGTAAGTCTGTGTCGACACCGATGAAGCTCAACTTTAAGAAGTTGAGTGGCAGCATCGCTGGGCCCGTGTTAGCAAATCCTACTGAGTATCGTCAACTCGTAGGGGCCCTGATGTTCTTAGTGAACACCCGTCCGGACGTATGTTGTGCAGTGAACACTTTGAATCAACACATGGTTGATCATAACATTCACTGGGTTGGTGCCAAGAATGGAAGTACGAGAGATATCTTCGAGGCACGATAAACCATGGGCTGAGATACACTGCCTGGAGCGTGACACTCCTTAGATATATTGATGCCAATTGGGTTGGCATTGTGGTGGATTGTAAAAGCACATCGGGATGCTGCTTCACACTTAGATCTGCTTCAATATCATGGATGAGCAGGAAGCAGAAGTCGGTGGCTTTGAGCACCGCAGAGGCCGAATACATTGCATCGAGTATGGCCTGTTGTGAAGCAGTTTGGTTGCAAAAGCTCTTCAGTGCGCTGTTCGGGCATGTGCTAGATACTACCGTGATACTCTGTGATAACCAGAGTGGGATTCGGTTGTTCGAGAATCCCGTGCTCCACGATCGATCCAAACATATTGATAGTAGGTACCACTTTATTCGGAATATTGTATAGCAAGGCGCCGTAAGGCTCGATCATATAGGAACCGATGAGGAGGTCGCGGATATTCTCCCAAAGCCCCTGGGGAAGGTCAAGTTCCTAACCTTCCATGAGAGTCTTGGTATAGTGGAACGACCCTATGCTGAGGGTCCTGTTGGACAATGAGCTCTGGGAGCTCTAGGGGGCTTTGGGGATAGCTTCTCGGAGCTATAAGCAACCACAGGGCTAGGATTGCCGAACCTTGTTGGTGTGCTTCTGCCCCACTGTTGTGATGATTGAGTTGGTTCACCTCTCATTATTTGTGCCCTGTATGCATCCTACCCATTGAGTTCAGGGCTCATGGGAAGTACCTCTCATTTGGTCAGTCAGATGGGAAACGCTAGAGACTATTAGCAAACTCTGATGGATGCATCAGAGATTGTCGTGCTCTCTATCTAAGATGGCATGGTCCAACCACTTGATCTGGGATCAAGTCTAGTGAGGTTTCGGACCTCCTACTGACTTCGGGTCAGATAAACCAACTTTGGGTTGGTATGAGACTCTTTGTGAGTCCTATAGAGGTTTCGGACCTCTGTGTTGAATCTGTCAGCCAAAAATGATGTCTTTGTGACTGACCCACTTCTATTCTGAAGTAAAGAAGCTAACAAAGCAAGTTACGGCGGGATGACTTACGATGTTTGGATTGCACAGGTGGATGGAGTTCTCCCTAGTTGAGAGGGAGTGTTAATTTTGGACAACTAGGCCCAAACTCCATGTTGTGATGCTCATATGAAGATACCAATATTTTTATTGGGTTCGTCTTTCAGAAAGGTGCAAGATCGATCTAAAGATCATCTTGATCCGATGAGCAGAACATTTATTTTGAATTTATTTTTAATCTATTCAAAGTATGTGCAGGTCGGCCTTAAGGTTTTGTGCCCCAGCAGTTGTGTCACACACCCTCACTGATGGACTTAATAAGGTCAACGTTGGAGGACATTTCACTCATCTCATCCTCTCACATTTCTCTCTCCTCATCTGATTGGTTCGATCACTTGGAGTCTCTTCTCTTCACACGTGGGAAAGTGCAGCAAGGAAGAAAACTATTTTCGGATTTCTGTTCTCGGCTAGGGTTTCTACAGTAACTTTGACCAGCGTTGACTTTTGTCAACGCAAGGTCAAATAGACCTAAAACTTTCCCAAAATCTCGATTTTCTTAATCCACATTTTCTGGCACTATTTCCGAGGAAAAACGTTGACTTTGACTTTTCAACATTGACCTAGCTACTGTTGCTGTTTGCATTGACCGTTGACTGACAACGTTGACTTTTGGGTTGACTTTTGAGTTGACCGTTTGGCTGTCCTAGAGGGTTGTGTGACATTGCTGGTTGGCTGACCATATTGAGACTTTGCTGGTTGAAGCATCCTGTTGACCACCGTAACGCACCAACACACTTATATATTTCTGGCTTGTCTTCTATTGATCTACTGGTATGTTCTATCAGCATTTTACTTTATTGTTTATGTGATTGTTGTCTGATATTGAAGAGAAAGTAAAGTTGCAACAAGCATAGAACATCTACATAAATTTACAAAGATGAGCTGGAATAACATGATAAAGAAGTTAATGTTATTATTATTTCTTTAGATCCAGATTATAGATCAAAGATAATTAGACTTAAAGACAAATAAATAACAAGAATTAAAAGATTGGCTGGATCCATATGTAGTCAACTTGTGTCAAGAAATTAGATCATGCTTCAACTAAGCAGTAAGTGTTTTGTGCTCTTGTTGCAATTCATTTCTTTTCTATATATGCAATCATAAATATTGGAGCATCCCTCCATTTAGATTTAGAGTCTCAACTTGTGACTTTTATAATTGTTGGTTGTATTTATAAGCATTTAAAAACTTATTTTGTATAACCTTACCTTATTTTGGATGGATACTTAAGACTGTCATTTTGTACTATGACATGTAAGAATATATTATTTGTTTAAACATTGTTGGTACATGGATACCAATATGAAGAAAGTTTTGTTTAAACATTGTTGGTATATGGATATTGATATAAATTATGAATTATGTTATGGATATGGTATCTATAACTTTACATATCAACATAAATGATGAGATAGAAATAAAAGAGTGATTATACTTGACTATTTAAGGTGAAAATGAATTTACAGACCTATTGGATAAACATAACCAAGTATGTTATATGAACTCAAGGATCAATATCGTAGATAACAACATATTTGGAATGTGTAGAAATTGTTATGTGAGTAACAATTTGCTTTGAATATATTGATACATATGTTATAATTTGTGGACAAGTTTTTACATCGCAAATGATATCGTTACCAAACCGACCGTGTGATGAAAAAACTCCAAGAACAATTGAGATTCACTGAGGTTCCATGATAGGGTGTTAACTCTGATCCTACTAGGAGGGGTGGAGGTGTTTCCCGCCGCTTATCCTCCAAAACTTGGAGTCATGGGAGGACTGTGCGAGTCACGCTCCCCTAGACGTGTGATGATGACTGCTAGATGCCTACTAAGGGATTAGGTCGATATAGTCGACGCTGTAACCCTTGAGGTCTATGAATGGTTAGGTCAGTATAGGTGATGCCATGTCATATTCCAATTTCTAGTAGAGGACGGATAAGATGGGAGCGGAAGAGATTATGGAGGATATGATGATTCTAGAATAGCTTGGGAACTCTGTTGGGGCAAGACGTGACTACTGAAATTTGTAAACCAACAAATGATCAAACCATAAATGTTAAAGTGTTCTCACACATTAAACGAAAATTCAATTATGGTACACCACCCTTGTATGATTATACTAATCACTTAAATAATTAATGATATACGACATAAAACTTAACTTCGGGACAAAGTTTTCTGAAGGAGGGGTGTATGTAATGACCCAACTCGAGTTATAGGGAACATAGAAATATTAGCATGCATATGAGACCTGCATATGATAGCTACATATGCATGTATCACGTGGACTGCACTATTATATGCATTAATCAATTATGAAAAGTCTTAGTGTAGGGTAATGAGTGAATTATTGAAGTATTGAGTAAATACCTAACTCGCCAGAATATAATGAATGTATTGTGAGGTAAAAGTTATACCTACCACTATCATAATATAATTAATATTTTGTTCAAAGGAAAGTAAAAGCATTGACTTATGCAAATAAAATATGATATTTTAATAAAATCCAAGATAGTTATTAAATAATGATATTTAATAATATATCCAAGATATTTCAGGAATCCAATTTTATTATAACTCTAAGATATTTTAAAAGAAGATACTTTAATAAATATCTTGAGAGGATATTTGACTAAGATATTTATTAAAAGAGGATATTTTAATAAGTATCTTAGCGGATTTGTGTATAAAAGGAGAAGGTGGGGAAACTTGATGGGCATGGGTGAGTGAGGTGGGAAACTGACCCGGATGTTGTTAGAGGATTTCTATCTGTGGAAGACATGAGCAGTGAGTTCTAATAGAGTCATAGAGTGATCTTGATTGATATTGGAGTTTTAGGCACGGGGGCCAGAAGACTTGTCTTCTGGATTTGGGACCGAAGAGGTTGACCCCAGATAGGCTGGGAGTAAAATAGCGGTTTGGTAATGGGAGCGGGAGCCATGATGGGTCAGGAACATCTTCAAACACGGTTCCAGGTAAGTATTAAATAGTGAATTGATATATATTTTGCTTCAAAAATCCCACTCTAGATTGTGTAGTATAAATTTTGTTAATCATTTTTAATTCTGAAATTGAGGTGCTTACAAAGTGCACATAATACCTCGGTTTTTGTGCCAAAAGATGTAGCCTGCTGAGAAAGAAATAACCCTAGAAAATCAAAGTCAAATGATGCCTGGAAGGTCACATTCAACATTGTTCAATGCTGGTCAAATAGCATAATTTCCTGAAATTTTCGGCCCTACAATTTGGTCTGAATTTTCATCCTCCTTGATCCACACGTGTGAGGGAGAAGAATGCCCAATGTTGTATGAACCAATGAGAGGAGAGAGAATGTGTGATAAATATGCCAAATGAGATGTGAGGTGATTTGTATTTATACAATTCACTGTGGGTGAAGACACGTCCATTGGGTTTCTTGAGCCTACATGTTGATGTGGCCGACCAGAACAATTTGCACATGTGTGGGCATAAATTCAAAAATGCACTTCCGCTTGTCCAATTTGGATGATATTTATATCAATTTTGGTCCTCTCAAAAAGAGGAATTTAATGCAATCATCATTGCAATTTGAATGATCTTTATATCAATTTTGGTCCTCTCAAAATGAGGAATTTAATGCAATCACCATCTCCATAAAATAAGCTATCCCAAGGTGGAAATTGGCCCCAGTTTCCAATTTTAACACTCCCTCTCAACTAGGGAGAATTCCACCTGCCAATCCATCATCGATCCTCATGCCATCCGGTTTTCATGTACCATCTCTGTCATCTCGTCTCTGCTCTACTGAACCATGATGTAATAATGCAAAAGAATTGATCGAGAGTGAGCCACAAGACCTTACCACTCTCCACTGACAAATGTGAAAATTTCGTTAACCTTTGGAATCCTATTGCAACAACTGGAAGATATTCACCTAATTTTTAATTTTCCAACTTAACAATATATTTGCAGTTTACTACGACAAACACTGAATACATCACACTGCAACCTACACAAATAAACTATGGAAGAAATACAAGTGCGGAAACAAATCTGAACAAGCATAGATCACACAACCATTTGACAGAATTATTTTTGGACTAATGTCCCCGGAAAAACCCAATGCGGGAAAGTCGGTGCAACAGCTGAGGGTTTATGTTATTATGCAGTAATTATTTCTAAATACAAACTGGATGCCTTTTTGGCTATCCTTACAGAGAATATGACTAACAAGAAAGCTTGTGAGATTACCTCACACCCCGACATTGGAAGCACAACTGGCCAAAACTCCAGATGGCAAGCACCTCACTGCCTCTCCACAGTCTCTGTGTGGGGACTACGTGGCTTTTGCGTTCTAGCTCTTCTGCTGGCTGGATCTGACCCTCTGGCCCCTTCCGGTGTCACACCCCGACTCTCCGGAACTGGATCTGATTGATGCTTAGCTGATCAACGAACTTCCTCAAGACTGCAACGCTGCCTCTGCGTGGCTCTACATTGTTTCCGCGTAGCTGCTACGCTGCCTCTGCGTGGCTTTGCATTATTTCCGCATAGCTGCTATGCTGCCTCTGCGTGGCTCTGCATTGTTTCCGCATAGCTGCTACGCTGCCTCTGCGTGGCTCTGCATTGTTTCCGCATAGCTGCTACGCTGCCTCTGCGTGGCTCTGCATTGTTTTCGCATAGCTGCTACGCTGCCTCTGCGTGGATCTCTATTGTTTCTGCGTAGCTGTTATGCTGCCTCTACTGGTGCTGCTTTCTGTCTTCTCTGATTTATATTCTCTGGCTCAAGAATGGACTATCCCATTGGAATTACTGCCCCTCTCTGCAAAATATCTCTAGATCGAAATTTCTCCTTGAGCACTGCTCACTAAAGAAATCAATCACTTGATCTCTCTGCCAAATGTGTTTTCCAAATGACCCTTCAAGCTATTCTTATAGTCTTCTAGTTGAGACTTTAACGACCCAGATTAGATCTCTAATCAGCGACTAAGATTAACTTTTGACTTGGTCCGTTTGTTCTAGATCATTCTCACTCATATTCTATTAATTCACTTTAATTATTTTATTTTCCTAAGTTTAGAATTACAGTCCCTTCAAAATAATTAATTATTTCTATAGAATACAATCTGAGTGGAATTTAACCAAACGATTTATGGGTTATCTGGAATACATGTGTCTAAGTCTCTCCACAAAATTTGACACTTAGAGCACATTCGATGCTACCCCAAATCAACAAAAGTCAGTCTAATGGTAGAACCTCAATTGATCCCAGATCAAGTTGTTGAACATCATGCATCCTAGACATAGCGAGTACGGCAGTACACGATGCATCCATCAGTAGTGTTATGGTCCCTATCCACTCTTGCCAACTCATTGACCAGATGAGAGGTACTTCCCATGAGTCCTGAACTACATGGGTAGGATGTATGCCAGGGCATCAATAAGAGAAGGTGAACCACTCATCCTACTCATATGCCATAGGAGAAGCTCAACCACTCATCCTATGCATATGTGAATTGTAGGGGAAGGTGACCCACTCATCCTACACACATGTCATCATACGTAGGGGAAGATGAACCACTCACTCTATCATGTCAACCATCATGGGGTATCAGAGGGGAAGGTGAACCACTCACCCTAGACATACCACACCAATAGGGGAAGGTGAACCACTCTTTCTATGGTCGCTCATAGCTCCAAGAAGTACCCCAAGCCCCTAGGAGCTCCCAGAGCTCAGTGTCCAACTCAAGCGAGACCCTCATAAGAGGGTTTTTCCACGACTCCAGGTCTCTCCCAAAAGGCTAAGAATTGACCTTCCTTAAGGGCTTCATGAGGATTTCTGGGACCTACTCATCAGTCCTGATGTGATGGAGCCTTATTTCTCCCCACTGTACCATATCCCGGATAAAGTGGCACTTGATATCAATGTGCTTGGAGCGATCGTGGAACATGGGATTCTGTGAAAGGCGAATCCCACTTTGGTTGTCATAGTAGATCATGGTGGTATCTAGTACATACTCAAACAATTCACTAAAGAGCTTCCTCAAACAAACAACTTCACAACAAGCCATACTAGCGGCAATGTATTCGGCTTTGGCAGTGCTTAAAAAAACCGATTTCTGCTTCTTGCTCATCTAATATATTGAAGCAAATCCCAATGGGAAGCAACATCTAGACGTGCTTTTACGATCCACCACATTGCCAACCCAGTTAGCATCGGTATATCCATGTAGCCTCAAATTCCCGACAATGTATCTCAAACCCATAGTTGATTGTGCCACGAAGATATCTCAAGAGATTCTTAGCAGCAATCCAATGTATGTAATGAGGTTCGACCCTAAATTGACTCAATGTATTCACAACGAAGCATATGCCTGGACAGGAGTTTACCAAGAACATCAGACCCCCCATAAGTTGTCGATACTCTAAAGGATTTGCCAATTCGGGCCCAGTAGCACTTCCACATAGCTTCTTGAAGTTGAGTTCCATCGGAGTAGACACAGACTTGCAATCCACCATTCCACGTCTCTCAAGTAGCTTCACAATTTATTTTCCTTGAAAAAGGAAAATGTCACCTGGATTTTGCCAGACCTCCATGCCTAGGAAGTAATGCATCAGACCTAGGTCCTTCATCTCGAACTCAGAAGCAAACTTCCTCTTACATCAATAAATGAGAGGGTCTGCAATTGTCAGAAAGAGATCATCCACATAAAGGACCAGAATGGGAGGCATGTCCTTTTCAACCTTGAAATATAGGTTAGGATCAGCTTCGCTCCTTGTAAATCCCAACTTCATAAGATAAATATCAATCTTCTCATACCAAGCCCTAGGGGCTTGCTTCAACCCATAGAGGGCTTTATACATGTGTCCTTCGATCTTGAACTTCGAACCCCTTAGGTTGTTCTACATAGACTTCCTCCTTAAGAGAGTCATGCAAGAAGGAAGTTTTAACGTCCTTTTGGTGTAGGCTCCATCCTTGAGAGGTTGCAAGAACAGTAATAGATCGAATAGTGGTATATTGGGCAATCGTTGCAAATATCTCATCATAGTCCACTCCTTCCTTTTGAGAGAAGCCTCGAGCAACGAATGTGGACTTGTATTTTTTAGCACTCCCATCAGCTCCATGTTTGATTTTGTAAAGCCATTTAGAAGTGACCACATACTTGTCCTTAGGTCTACGAACCACATCCCAGACATCATTCTTCATGATTGATTCATACTCCCCATTCATTGCATCCTTCCATACTTCGTGTTTCACAGCTTATTTGAATGTGCATGGCTCAGATTGAAAAATAGTACTCATAGCAGCTAAGTACCCTTGATACCTGTTCGGCTTCTTACTTTCATAAAATGTCCCTCTTGGAGCAATATGTTTTTCAATATCTTCAAGAGTGTCTTAGAGCCACAAAGGTCTTTTCCTTATGTTAGAGGGGTCACCAGGAAGTGGATCAATGAGATCCATTGGGCATTCAACATCAGGCATCACTTCATCTGTCAGAGATATATCCTTTCAGCAACTCCATTTTGCTCAGGAGTATATGGAACAATTGCCTCCCTCTTAATGACAACCTCTCTACAATAGTCGTTGAATTCATTTGATTCATATTCAGTTCCATTATCGGTCCTCAATATTTTGATCTTCTTCCTTGTTTGATTTTCCACCAAGGCTTTGAAAGAACATAACCATTTGAACACTTCGTCCTTCTTCTTCAAGAAATAGATCCACGTTTTGCAAGAGAAGTCATCCACAAAAATTGCGTAGCATAAGTATCCTCTTAATGATATTACGGGTAACATATTAGATAGATCAGAATGGACCAATTGAAGAATGTCGGTAGTTTGACTTTCACTTGAAGGGAATGGTCCCCTTGTATGTTTTCCAGTTTCACAACCCTGAAAAACGCGTTCATGATCTATGTTGAACTCGGGCATACCTGTGACCATCTTCCTTACCCCGAGTAAGGCTTTGTAATGAAGGTGGGCAAATCTCTGGTGCCATAATTTAGATTGAAGAGAAGTATCGCAAGTCAAAGGACTTCCTCCAACTTGATAGAGACCTTCAACCCTAAATCCAAGTGTAAATGCATCTGTAGGGTTTCTTTGCAAAATACGTACCTTTCCATCAATGAATGCTACCTTGAAGCTTTTATCTTCCATCGCAGAAATAGACACCAGGTTCTTCTACAAATCGGGTACATACAATAATTCTTGTAGATGAAGGGTTTGACCTTGATTTAAGTGAAGAGTGACGGTCCCTATTCCTTTCATGGGGTAGGTGGCATTGTCTGGGGTAGGTGGCATTGCCTCCAAGTATGATTTCCAAATCCTCATACCTGGAGTTTCTCGTCCTTTTGGGATGTCAACCATTACCATATCGAGTAGCAAGAGCATTCCTCTTTCCTTTATTGTTGAACCTGTTGTTCCTTTGATTGCCATTGCCTTTGAAATTGTTGTGATTGTTGTTGTTGTTGTAGTCATCCCGTGGAGTATCCTTCTTGTGAGGACACTCTCTAGCATGGTGGCCAAACCTATTGCAACTGTAGCACCTTCCTTTTCTTCCTTCTTTGAATCCCTGCTTGAATCCTTGACCTTGTCTCTTTGGACTAGCATTGTTCTTCCTCTTTGCATGAGTGGAGAAAGAAGTAAGTTCATTTCCATTTGAAGTCTTGTCTTTCTCTATTATCCTCGTCTCTTCTTGTGTGCCTCTAGCCAATAATTCATCAAAACTAGGAATCGTGTCATTTTTAAGAATGGTGGTGTTAAACACATCCCATGCTCTTGTGAGACCTCCAAAAGCGATGAGAGTGAGCTTCCTACCAGCAACAACTTTGCCAGCAACAACTTCTCCAATAGATAGAAGATCATTCTTGAGTTTGGTAATTCTCATGAAGTAGGATTGGATAGACTCCCCTCTATTCATCTCAATGTCCTTCAACTTGTTCTTGAGAAAGAGGATTTGATTTGCATTGTTTACTTTGAACATCCCAATCAGCTTATCATACATCTCCTTAGATGTTCCCAAATCATAAATATAGGCAACCAAATGCTTTTGAATGGAATCAATGATAATTCTTTTAGCTTTGACCTCATCTTTCTTGTATTTTGTCTTTGTAGCAGTAGGTGCATTTGAAGGAGGCTCCACTACTTTTCCCTGCACATAGTCCATAGCATTATTCTCTTCCAAAGTCAAGTCCAAAGTTATCTTCCATGCATGATAGTCGGATTTGTCCTTGAGCTTATCCTCAGATTTGAAGTATGATGTAGTCGTCATTATTGAAGCTAGACCAATATTCTTGTCCAACAACTCTTTTCTTAGTGATTGCTTTTCTCTTTCTTGCTTGGGCTTTGACTTCATGTGGCTCTGATACCATGTTAATTTTAGTTAACGATGGTATGTTCTATGCTTAGCACAATTACTTCAATGTTCCTTAAGTAGCCCAATAGAAATTTCCAATTTAGATTTCCAGTAGCAATCACATTAATTATTAATCACAATGACAATAAAAGTAGATAGAACATCAAACAAATTGCAGAAGACAAGCCAAGACAAGAGGACACTAGATTTGGCACATGTCAGGGAAAAACCCCAATGTGGGGAAAACCCTTTGATTAATTCTTCTTATTATTATATCAAAGTGTTCAACAGAGAGAGAGAGAGTACAATAGTCAAATTGACTTGCCCAATTCAAAGTCAAAACAATCCTGTCAGTTTCTACAGTCAACTGCAGTCAAACTTTAACCCTAACCAAAAAGTCAATGCTGGTCAAAACAACAATAAATTATCCTCAAAATAGTTCGACCTTCCTCAGTAAAATTCGGCCTCTAGCAATGCTCAAATTTAGTCCAAAACAATCACAAAATCTACAGTCAAACTTGGTCAACCCTGCAGTCAACCTGTAATTTTGGTTTGTGGTCAAAGTGCACATAATGCCTTGGTTTATGTGCCAAAAGATGTGTCCTTCTAAGACAGAAATAACCCTAGAAAATCAAAGTCAAATGATGCTTGAAACTTCACGGCTAATGCTGGTCAACGTTGGTCAAACTGCAGAATTTCCTGAGATTTTCTGCCCTGCAATTTAGTTTGAAATTTCGTCCTCCTTGATCCACACGTGTGAGAGAGAAGAATGCCTGATGTAGTATGAACCGATGAGAGAAGGAGAGAGAATGTGTGAGTGATGAAGATGCCAAATGAGGTGTGAGGTCATTTGTATTTAT
Source organism: Pinus albicaulis (assembly GCA_034641835.2). Classification (NCBI taxonomy): domain Eukaryota; kingdom Viridiplantae; phylum Streptophyta; class Pinopsida; order Pinales; family Pinaceae; genus Pinus; species Pinus albicaulis. The sequence continues at coordinate 797,504,785 of CM076576.1, read as the reverse complement.
ACAATTTGTGTGGGTGAAGAGACACGTCCATTGGGCTTCTTGAGCCTACATGTTGATGTGGTCGACTAGAACAATTTGCACATGTGGGCATAAATTGAAAAATGCACTTCCGCTTGTCCAAATTGGATGATCCTTATATCAATTTTGGTCCTCTCGAAAAGAAGAATTTAACGCAATCATCATGTCCATCAAATAAGTTGTCCCAAGGTGGAATTTGGCCCTAGTTGCCAATTTTAACAACAAGATATAGGCGATTAGCCAGGGCCAAAACCTCTCCAATCTTAAGGGGAAAACCCACAAAACTCTTCTTTTTATAGAATCTTCAATTGACGAATTCCAAGACCAAGATGCTTGACCAAGAACCTATCCAAGACCAAGTCATAATGCTCCCTTGGAACTGCTCTTCTTCTTCTTCAAGTCAACGATGGTCAAACTGGCTTGTCTACCACTGTTCTTGCCTTCTCTTGAATTTCGACCTTCTATCACAACCCTGCAACCTTTGGCCTACCTGTAACTACCAAGATGCCACATGTGTGTGCTAGATGGAGCAGATTTAGGAGGTGTTTCTTCTTTGCTATACTTGCACACTTCTCCTTGTGACCTCAGCGGGTAATGATGCTTCCTTCTTGACCCTTATCTCTGCTTCCTTCAAGATTTGATATAACCCTACTGCAGAAAACCTAGGTTACTAGAAGATGGACTAATCCTTTTCCTCTTTACTTTGCTGAATATAAGTTTTTTTTACAAAAGCTCGACTTGCATTTCCAAGCTTTTTGATCCTTAAACACCTTCTAGATTTGACTGTGATTTTGTCCTTTTGTAGTTGAAAGTGTGCCCTAGCAGCAGTCTGCACGTGTGAGAGGGAAGACCCAAAACAAACCCAAACATTTATGGTTTTCCTTCTTTATGATTCTCATTTCTTCACTAGGGTATGTTAGTTTTTGTATGTTAGCTACGAAATTTGGTGGAGAGGCTAGAATACTTGAGATCTCCAAAACCCAGATATCGTTTCTGGAAATTCCACCTATAAATGACTTAACTATATTATTAATCGATTTTTAAATATCTAAGTCTAAACTTAGGGAATATGGTTAATTAATCATACTTAATTAAGTCAAGGCGAGAACAGTCCATAAACTAACACGGATTGACTTCAAGATGATCCTAGCCCTTGATTAAGATTTAATCTTGGCCATTGGAATTCCAATAGAGGATTATAAGAAGAAGTCAATGGGCACTTGGAGAAGATACACCAGAAGTTCGATTTCCTTGGCAGATCGATTTCCAGAGAGCAGCAACAATTGTCGGAGAGCCAAAGATTGAAGCAAAGAGCGAGGGGATGAGGCTGGAGGAAGTTTTCCAGATCCAGCAGTGAGGCTGATGCAAGGGCTGCGCAGAAGTCTCTAGAGGGTAGTTCGATTTGTTTGGAGAGAAGCTGGCTTTCAGTTCCAGAAGCTGGGAAAGAGTTCCAAAAGGCCGAATAGAGAGTTTCTCAACTAGTGGCAGACAGGACGGGTATAGGAGTAGCGGATTCAGGCTGAGCCTGGCAGAAACTGCGCTAAGGTGACACATGCCAGCGCAAAGGTAGTTTGGACGGCTCACTTGGCGCTGTAGTCAGAGCCTTGAGTGGGTGAGGAAAATTCCTCACTAGAATTTTGCCAGTGCTTTTCTCTGTAGGATTGCCAATTGGGCATCCAGATTATTGTATTCATAATTTCTCACCGCTGCATTAGTTTTCCCAATTTGGGTTTTTTTAGGACAATTGTCCAAAAATAACGGTGTCATTTTTATTGTGTCTGCGCTAGTATTTCTCAGTTTCCAATGCTATTATTTCCGCAATATTTTATTTGTGAAGGTTGCAGTGTGATTTATTCAGTATTTTCCATAGCAAATAAATTGTTAAAATTAATTAACAATTAGAAGAATAATTTCCAGTGGTTAAAATTGTATTTCAGTTTGGAAATTTTTACATGGTATCAAAGTGTGAGTGATCAACCAGGAAGCTCATAAGCGGAGAAGGGAATTTCGTTGTTCAGAGGGAGTAGTTGATCAAAATTCGAGGTTGTGCAGTAACCCAGATTGACAATTCGAATTGCTGGTTAGGAGTTCAATTTTCAATTGCGAGCTTGCAGAAAATTCGAGTTGCCCAAAATAGTGATTCCAACAGTCGGAGGGAGCAGCAACAACTCATATTTTCGCTGAGCACATTTCTAGTTGGACGCAAAGGGCTTTGCAGTAATTTTTAGTTGTAGAATCAGCATCGAGTGGAAGAGAAAAGCACACAAAGGGAAAATTTCTCTCAGGGGACTTCGAGTTTCAGAAGTTTGATTTTTCTACCCAGATTGGCAGTATCAGCTAGCAGACCTGTGCATTCTAGGTGGGAGTGCGAGTAGCAAAGCTGCATCCAAGTAGAGGGAAAGAGGGAGTTTTTGACTTGATCAGATTTGGCCACAACAGGGCTCAGAGATCAAGACAAGTAGGAGGGAGCATCCAACTATGTCATCTGGAAGGTTAGGATGTCTTTCCTTCTGGATGAATATGCCTTGAAGACCTATGCAGAAAATGTGACATTGTTCCCCAAGACTCTGATCAGCATAAGGAGTATAGAAGAGAAATGGCTAAGGCAAAGAGGATGATTTTGGATGGTGTCCAAGATCATTTTCTCTCACATGTGGCAGAGAAGGGGGCGACCAAGGAAATGTGGGATGTGAAAATTTCATCTATGGCAACAACTGGAAATTATTCTTCTAACTATAAATTTAATTATGCAGTTTATTTTCTACGACAAACAACAAATAAAATCACTGCTGCAATTTTCACAATAAAATTACTGTGGAAAATAAAATACTAGAAACTGAGAAATCAAGCACACACAAAAATATTAACCCATTTATTTTTGAACAAATGTCCTTGGAAAACCCCACAAAGCGTTTTAAGAAATTCCATCTTGTTTACAATATAATTAATTAATTAATCTTTTTAATTAAGAATCCTAAGTCTAACTTAGGAAAATTAAAAAATTAAAGGTAATTAGTTTAAACATGTGATGAGAATGACTTAAGTGACGTGGATCAAGCATATTCTAATCTTAGCCGTCGATTCAAGATTAGATCACGACCGTTGATGTTTCAACGAGAAAAGTATAAGAAGAGGGATTGGGGTCAGTTGGAGTACACAAACACTGGCAGAGCACTGAAGCTAAGCTGGAATTCTAGGGCGTGGTTTGATAAGAATTTCATAAGTGTTTCAGCTGCGGAGAGGGGCAGTATTGGCGAGGGGGATGGTGTAGTCTCACGCCAAGAGTAGAACGAGGGCAGTTATGCAGCAGACCAGAGCAGCGCAGAGGAAGCAGCAGTTACGTAGCATCTACGCAGAGCAGCCTAGAGCCCAGCAGGGCCAACGCAGAGGCAGCAAGAGGCGAGGAGGGCTGACGCAATGCCAGGAGGGCTTACATGGTCCCAGGAGGACTAACGCTGGCCAGCTAGGGCAGCACAGGGGCAGTGTAACCTAGTCTGGGGTGACGCAAGCCCTTCCTAAGCAGTGCAGAGGCTGACGCAGGCCAATAGGGTTGACGCAGAGGGCTTTAGAGTAGCGCTGGGGTTTCTAGAGGCCAGAAAAGGTTGAGTTCTGTAAATCTCGTTTGAGGGTTTGAATCAATCAATTTTCTGTCTCCAGAATAGAAGTATAGCTGTAGTTTTTATTTCTCTATCGGGTTAACCAGTTTGGTGCCCACATCTGTTGTACTTACAATCTGCTTAATAATAAAAATGCTCCAGAAGCTACCAGCACCGGTTTTCCCGCATTGGGATTTTCCGGGGACGGTTGTCCAGAAAAATCCTTGTGTGTCACTTTGTCATTGTGCATGTTATTCAATTCAGATCTGTATGCGTAGGCTGTTAATGTATTTACTTCGATGTTAATGTTGAAGATTTCAGATTAATAACTTGTCTAAGTAGGAGAAGTGTTGGCTCGAGGGGTCCTGACCCAGGTTCGGAGGTTAAGGTTTGCCAACAACCCCTATACTACTGGCCCTTTCGGCAGTGAACTGCTTGCGCAGGCCAAAGTCTCACCCGAAGCAGTATAGGTGGGTGCTGGAACCAGGTTTCCGCACCCTGAGAGAGAGAGCAGGTAAGTCGAACCGTTCGGCAACTATCAGATCTATGTAGTCAGAGGTCATTCGCAGGACTTTCAATGATTAACCAGAGTATAGTTTTACCAAATTTATATAACAAGCTCGCATCCACGTGTGAACAGCCAAGTATAAGCATAAAACAATATATTTGCAGCAGACTTAATCAGATTGCAGATACAGTTATCATAACACAAATAATTTGCAGTGCATAAACACATATCATTCGCAGCTCGTAACAGAATCACATATAATTCGAGTCCACAATACCCATAACCAAATAGATCAAACAATATCAGATATCCACAATGCTTCACATATATTACTTATCAAAAGGTCTCTTACATACCCCAAAACCCACCTGCGCACACAACCAGCAGGAGTCCTTTCCCCAAAAACCCAAACAGGTCAACTAATTTGCAATTCGCATCAATCTTAATCCAAAATCTGTCTTACAACTCAAAAAGGTTCAACTACTTATACTATTTTAGCCTACGCATCCAATTGTCTGCAAACCGTGGTTTGCGGACTCTTGGTCTACCCTTGACCCATTTACAATGCATTAGGGACTTTGACCCACCCCAAAACCCCTGCGTTAGACTAAATATAATAAAAAATATACAAAATGGACCAGTTTCGCAGCTCTTGTAGGAGACCCTGTTCCAACAATGCGTCAACACAATCTTGTGACTCGTCCCGAGTCACTTGTGACAGTGGGGTCTCCACCTGCGCTTTTATGGCTACTCTGGACATAGAGTCATTTGATCCGATACAGTTTGAGCCGGCTACCATTGATGTAGTTGGGGAGCGTATCTCCGCGCAGGGTAGCAAGCCTAACCGCTCCGCCATCCGTGATCTCCCTAACTGTGTAGGGACCAAGCCAATGCTGCCGGAACTTCCCAGGATGCTTTACAAACTGGCTATCGTACAAGAGGACCAATTGGCCTTTCGCAAAAGTCTTTTGGCGAATGTGTCAGTCATGCCAGGCTTTATCGCAGGCCTTCTGGACTTACTGATGGAAATTCGCAATAAACCGATCTTCCTCCAAAGCCATACGCTGCGCTAATCACTCTTCCATGACGTCTGGTTCTGCCATGTTTGTAAATGCTACGATATGCAGACTAGGAACAATATACTCCATGGGCATAACAGCTTCTTTACCATAAACCATCCTGAATGGGGTCTTTCTTGTTAACTTCTTGTAGGTTGTTCAATAGGCCCAGAGGACCGACAGGATGCACACATCCCAATCACTGCAATCAGCATTGCATACCTTGGTCAACGCGTGCTCCAAGATTTTATTAAAAGCTTCAACCGCATCGTTGGCCTGGGGACGATATGGCGTGCTCTTCGCATGATGGATCCGGAATTCCTCAGTCAAAGCTCGGATTGTTTCATTAACAAAGTGCGTACCTCTGTCACTCATGAGAATCTTTGGACATCCAAACCTGGTCAGGATTTGTTCAAAGATGAAATGCACAGCGGTATCCGCAATACAATCCTTTACTGCTTGCGCTTCCGCCCACCTGGTTACATAGTCGATGGTCGTAATAATGTAACGCGCACCCGTCTTTTTTCTTGGGGGGTTGATAGGCTCGATGAAGTCGATAGCCCACTTATCAAATTGTTATAGGGCCATTTGTGGTTGAAGGGGCATTTCATCTCTACGGGATGGCCTCCCTGTTCGTTGGCACGTATCGCAGGCTTTACAATAGTCGTGGGCGTCAGTATGCAGGGTTGGCCACCATAACCCAGTCCTCAAGATCTTCTGTGTTGTTGCTTTCCTTGCGTAGTGACCTCCTGCTATTCCGTCATGAGCGTCGGTCAAGACAGCATGCCTTTTGTGCTCCAAAACATATCGTCGCAATACTTCATTTGCCCCAATCTTATATAAGTGTCCTGCGATGATGGTAATGTCTGCTGCCCGGGTGACTAACTCTTTTTTCTGCTGTACAGAGTACTCTGGAGGTATCGTCCTGTTAGTCAAGAACTGAATGATATCGGCGAAGTGTGCATCTACTACCTTGATAGCAAATAGTTGCACATCAGGCAATCTGGCTTCCAGGTTGGTTGGCTCCTCGCCACTCTCTATTCGGGACAAGTGGTCCGGTCCAGCATTCAACTTGCCCGGCTTGACTATGATTTCAAAGTCATACTCCTAAAATAGCAGTAGCCACCGGCGTATTTTCCCCCCCAACACAGGCTTATTGACCAGGTATTTAAAAGATGAATGGTCTGTGACCATTTTGAAATGACCTCCTCGCAAGTAATGCCGATATTTCTGCAACGCATAAACCATGGCCAATCCCTCCCTCTCGGTGGTGGAGTAGTTGCGTTCTGCTCCAAAGAGCTTCCTAGTTGCAAAGGCAACCGGATGGTCAATATCTCCTTCCCCTGGCTGCGTAAGGATAGCCTCGAGAGCAATGCCTGATGCATCGACATGAACATGAAATACCTTCTCCCAATCCGGAAAGATGAGAATAGGTGCCGAGACCATCTTTTCCTTTAGTAGCTCGAAGCTCTTTTGGCATTCGTCATTCCAAAAGAATGAAACATCCTTTTTGAGCAATTTTTCCATAGGGGAAGTAATCAGGGCATAGCCTTGAATGAATTTCCTGTAGTAGCCCGTTTGTCCAAGGATTGAGTGCAACTGTTTCTCCGTGGTTGGTACTGGAAAATTTATGATAACTGCGATTTTGGCAGGATCTACCATTAGTCCTTGCCGACAAACTATGTGGCCGTGAAAGATTTCGAAGGGTATGCAGAAGATACACTTCTTGATATTTAGGGAAATCTGGTGTTTCCGGCAGGCATTTAGCAGCATCATGCGCAGGTTTGAGATGTGTGCCTTGACCAGGCCGAAGACAGTGCAATCATCGAAATACACCTCGAGGAACTTGTGAATGAATTCTTTGAACACTGCGACAATGACCCGTGAGAAGATCGCGGGGGTGTTTTTTAGTCCAAATGGCATGACAGTATATTGAAAAGATCCCCACTCAGTGGCGAACGTGGTTTTGCTGCGGTCCTCAGGTGCGATTCTTATTTGATGGTATCCTGAGAACCCGTCCGTGAAAGAGTATGCTTCTTGTCCTCCCACACTGTCTAAGATTTCGTTTGAGAATGGCGTTGGGAATGGATCATGAACGTAGGCATCGTTTAACTTGCGTAGGTCCACATAGATTTGAATCTCTCCCTTAGTTTTTTTCTACTGAACCACCATTGCACTGACCCAGTCTGATTGTTCAACAAGTTCGATGATCCTTGCAGCAAGCATTTTATCGAGCTCCTCCTTGACCTTCTGCTTATATTTGGGGTTCAACCTATAAGGTCGCTACTTTATGGGCCGCGCATCGGGTTTGAGAGTGATATGCAAGACCCCTAAGTCCCCCGTGATCCCCTTTAGCTCAGAAAATTTTGTAGGGAACAAGTCCTGATATTCTGTATGTAATTCAGCCACTTTACCTACTGTATTCTCATCCCAGTAGTCCCCAATCTTAGCCAATTTAGGGTGCTCTTTCGTCCCAATTTTTACTTCGCGCAGTTTGAGACGCTTAGTGACATCCACTTCCTTTAGTGGAGGTCCTTCAACGACGCGCTCCCCTTCCGACTCCAGGATAGAGACAGACCGCGGATCATCTTCACCTTCCTCACTTGCCAAGCTGTGGTAGTTGACAATATCCTACATCTGTGTTTCCCATGTCGGCGTTCCAAATACTGTAGAAGAGTTGGTCTTGCCAAACACGAACGTATCTATGTCTTTCAGAGCTTCGTCAAGCACCTCGGAACCCCCTATCAATCCAAATGTTCCTATAAATTCATTCTTCAAAGTATCCCAGTGGCGGGTGCGCTGATGTAGCTCCGCAGCCAGGTACCAGGCAGTGGGGATTGGACCCATCGCATGAATGAATAAGTGAACCCACTCTCCTGTAGTTCGGTTGTCCCACGCCTCCATCCATGCAACCACGTGTTCACGCGGATCCCGTGGGCCAAGGAACAGCCCGGCCTATCAATCCAAATGTTCCTATAAATTCATTCTTCAAAGTATCCCAGTGGCGGGTGCGCTGATGTAGCTCCGCAGCCAGGTACCAGGCAGTGGGGATTGGACCCATCGCATGAATGAATAAGTGAACCCACTCTCCTGTAGTTCGGTTGTCCCACGCCTCCATCCATGCAACCACGTGTTCACGCGGATCCCGTGGGCCAAGGAACAACTTGACCCGTACCTCCGCTAGGGTCTCAAATTGCAAAAGCATCCTACCCGGACAATCCTCCCATGCCGGGAATGCTTCCTTATGCGTCTCCCACCATCGTGTAGGGGTTGCACGCATTGCTAGGTTAAGGGCCCATAACCTTCGTTCCCTGGGAACCTCGGCTTCAAATGCCTGCAGAAAGTCCCTAACATTACCAGAACCATCGAAATAAGGTAGATCTCTTACCTCTGAGGAGATGCAGCGGAAGTTCTTCGTGATCCGAAGACATCCCAGCGCAGAGACATCATGTAACCGATTTTGCCAATTCTCCCTCTCCCCGTCAGAGTCGGAGAAACCTTCGCTGTCGTTTTCCCAGCAAAGTACCCCTTCCGCCGTGGGGTTGATCTGGTATTCATCTCGCGTAGTCAACTTATAGATGTGATCTACATCCTCTTCACGCACTGGTTCTGTGTATCGTTCACCCTCCGCCGGATCTAATGGTACTATTACCCTTGTACTGTTATTCTCGAATACAATGCTTCTCTTCTTTAGGTTAATGATGCCTCCCATATCGATGGCCCAATCCAAGCCTAGGAGTGCAGGGTAGGGGTCCGCATCTTCGACAATCTGAATTACTTCAAAGTCAGCCCGTACCTTAACCCCTGCGATATCCACAACAATCTTCGATAGTCTTTCTAATGGAATGGTCTTCTGTTGATTGGCCATATGCAGCTGGATAGTGGACCATTCCAACTTAGGTTCCCCCATGTGTTGCCAAGTTTGTTTAGGTAATACATTCGCGTCCAAACCTAGGTCCAAAATAACCTGATCCATCTCGTAATCACCGATCTGCGTAGTCAACCGCATCTCCCTGCCAGTGCGTTTCTTATACCCATAGAGTTTATGTACGTCTTGATTTCCGGAGGGAGGATAGGTCGTGTTGAGCAACTATCTATCAATGCCTAAAGATTTTCCACAGCCCTCAGGTTGCACAGCAGCTTCATACATGCTTGGAAAAAGGGTTTGACCTCCTCATTTGCCTTGAGGTCCTCAGGCAGCTGCGAAGTAGATGCCTCTGCCTCGGCAAAGTCCTGGCAAGCTGCGATAAATGTTTCTTTCTCCTTTAGATCCAACCCTTCCTGTTTACTAATGGCTGGTCAAATCAGAGGCTCGGTTGTAGTTTTCTCCCCAAGCCCCCCGATGGCCATCCCACTGCGTGTTACGATATTTACGCTTGGATCTTTGTCTCGTAGTTCGTCCTTAACCCTCTGCACATTCTGCATAGGTGTCGGCTGTTTTTCCTGCATCTTCGCTATCAAGACTGGATAGTCTTCAATCGCATGGTCCAGCTGCCTGCAATACCGGCAGGTCTGTCTTGTGGGGTTTGGACAGTTCCTGGCAAAGTGCCCTACCTCTCCACAATTATAACAGATTAGTTGCCCTCGTCTTCGACCTGTGCTTCCACCTCTTCCACCTCCCCTGCCCCTTGCTGGGGAACCCCCTGCGCCTGAGAGGGATCTGGATGAGGATGGAACCGACTGCACCCTATAGAGATTCCCTCGATTGATCATCAAATTATAGGTCCGACAGTTCTATTCATCATGTCCTACCGACCTGCAGAACCTGCACCATTGCTGTTTTACTCCTGGGACATACGCAGCAAGGCGGGGACAGTGGTTTGTGTCGTGCAGCCCTGCAACGCGGCAATCATCGCACCATAGTGCTGGCCCACTTGGTCCTGCCACTTCCCTAGGGCGTAGCGGACTAGGTCCCCCAGCCTGCATGTAGTCTGTTAACAGCGGGCAGTTATCCTTGGATTGACCATTCGTCTTGCAACGTATGCACCATCTTTCCGGGCTAGCCTTTGCGCTCGGTTCTTTCGCATGTTCTGGATCTCCATGTGCATCGCCTCCAGTTTTCCTTGGATCTACTAAATGCCTAGCTGGGCATTGTCTATGGGCGCAGCTTCTAACTTCATAGCGACCTCCAGGGCTTTTTCCGGTGATTCGAAAGTTTGGTGACCCATAGGTATGCGCAGGTGAGGCAACAACATAGCAATGAACCACTCTGTGTGTTGTCTGTCGTCGTACTGAAATCCTCCTTCCCTGATCACCTTCTTCAGCCGTTGATCGGCCTCCCATACAGATTCAGAAGGCCCTTGCTTGAAATCCTTTAGATCGACCACTATTTGAGAATAGGACTTAGGCTTCTGGAATTGTTGTTTTAAGGCGTTCTTGACCTCTTCGATGGTTGAGTTTGCATGCTGTCCGATATATCCCATGTACCAATCCAAAGCTCTTCCTTCGAAGGCTAGGGACAACTATGCCCTCTTCACCGCGTCACTAGCTACGTTCTGCGCAATCCATACCGATTCTGCGACAAACCAGAACTGCTCCATGTCCTCATCTCCCACACCCTTAAAGGTAGGAAATTTCATGTGCGCAGCCATGTCGTCTTCTAGTGGTGGAGGTGTAGGTGAATTCTTACCCCTACGCTGGTTTGAAAGTGGTGTGGTTGGAGAACTCTGCGCAGCTGCTTCTCTTACCAGGCTGTAGACATATCTACCTCCTTCTAGGTTGGTCTGATAGTATTTTCCACTTAGCGTCGTAGTTCCGTTCGGATCAGTGGTCATTCACTCGGTGTGGCTACACAGAATACTTTTTTCGCACAGTAATATCTTAATCAGCAATGGTAAAGTCTTTAGAAACTTATCCCTAAATCCTTTGAAGAATCTCAGCTCTGCTTCGAAGTAGGAGACGAATTGGTCAATGGCAAATTCCGTCACGAATCCTCCTAGCACGTTGTCCACTCAGTGATCTACAATGCGAGTGATGGTGTCATCCGCCTTCTCGAACTGCTAGATCAATTCTAGGGTCCACTGTGTGACCCGCTCGTCCTTCGAACACTTCTGAAATTCGACCAACCTTATGAGCCACTCCTGGAGCTCGATCGCAATAGTTACGAAGAAGATCTCGTAGATCTCTGTGAAAATATACCTATTTTTCTACTCTTCGGTGGTCAACCTCTTACTGTTGTTTTTTTTCACTGCGAATTCCTGAACTTGCCGTTCGAACCATTCATCAATTTCTTTTCTTTCAGGTTTCCAGTATGGCCTTGGCATTACCCGATCCCTCTCTCAAAATGCTCCCGGTCCTGGCAACAGATCCATTTGTTGGCTCGAGGTGTCTTGACCCAGGTTCGAAGGTTAAGGTTTGCCAACAACCCCTATACTACTGGCCCTTTCGGCAGTGACTTGCTTGCGCAGGCCAAAGTATCACCTGAAGCAGTATGGGTGGGTGCTGGAACCAGGTTTCTGCACCCAGAGAGAGAGAGAGCAGTTAAGTCGAACCGTTCAACAACTATCAAATCTACGTAGTCACAGGTCGTTCGCAGGACTTTCAATGATTAACCAGAGTACAGTTTTACCAGATTTATATAATAGGCTCGCATCCATGTGTGAACAGCCAAGTATAAGCATAAAACAATATATTCGCAGCAGACTTAATCAGATTGCAGATACAGTTATCGTAACACAGATAATTCGCAGCTCATAAACACATATCATTCGCAACTCATAACAGAATCACATATAATTCAAGTCCACAATACCCATAACCAATTAGATCAAACATCATCAGATATCCACAATACTTCGCATATATTACTTATCAAAAAGTCTCTTACATACCCCAAAACCCACCTACGCACATAGCCAGCAGGGTCCGCACACAGCTGGACAAAGGATCTCTGCGCACACAGCCAGTAGGAGTCCTTTCCCCAAAAACCCAAATAGATCTACTAATTCGCAATTCGCATCAATCTTAATCCAAAATCTGTCTTACAACTCAAAAAGGTTCAACTATTTATACTATTTTAGCCTACACATCCAATGGTCCGCAAAAGTTTGCAAACTCTTGGTCTACCCTTGACCCATTTACAATGCATTAGGGGCTTTGACCCACCCCAAAACCTCTGTGTTAGACTAAATATAATAAAAAATATACAAAATGGACCAGTTTCGTAGCACTTGTAGGAGACCCTGTTCCAACAAGAAGTAAATCAATAATTTAACAGTAGGATTTATGTTTGAGCATATTCAGAAATTTTCACATGGTATCAAAGCGATTGCAGATCTAGCTGAATCTCCAGCAAGAAGGTTGAAGAATCTGTGTTGCAAAAAGCAGCAGCAGATAAACCAAATAGGGCAGTGCAACAACAGAGGGACGCAGAGGCAATAAAGCCACGCAGAGGCTGACGCAGTCCCAACTAGGTGACGCGGAGACAACACAGAGTCTTCTAGAGGGATGCAGGAGTAGCTTGCGCTGTGCTAAGCCAGTCTACTCGCACAGAGGCCAGCAGGGTGATGCAGTCCAGAATTTGTTTACTGTGCAGAGTGTCGTGAACCGAAAGCTAAGCTGCAGACCTTCAGTAGTTGCTGGTGGGGTGAAGATTCTGCGGGTGCAGAATTTAGCCTAAGCTAAGTTGACAAAGAGCGGGAGGAGAACAACTTCTCAGTAGATTTCCTACCAAAGAAATCTGAAGATCGAAGAGAGCTGTTTTGTTGTGTTTGGCAGACTTCTAAGAGAGGAAGTCAGTTGTCAAAGGGAGCAGAGGGTGCCTTTCTCGCCAAGGACCCTAGATTTGAGTCTCTAGCATAGAGAGGACTATTTGTTTCGACAAATTTCTGAGGAGATGGCGCCACACGGACTGCGTGATCAGGATAGATTGGATGACCTATCCAACTTTTCTATCTGGAAGGCCTGAATCCTGGTAGTCCTTGAGGCCTATGATATATGGGAGCATGCAGAGAAAGTCTTGGCTACACCAACCGATGCAGCTCTTCTGGAGAAGCATAATGAAGTAGCGGCACATGCCAAGCGTTTCATTATGGACGGGGTCAAAGATCATGTGGTACCACACATAGCCGAGAAGAACATGACTCATGAGATGTTGGAAGCTCTAACCACATTGTATCAAGGGAGGTCTGTCCAGAGAAAGATGCTACTGGAGAACCAGCTGAGGTTATTCTTGATGACCAAGGGAGAGGAAATCGATCCTTTCCTATCCAGACTGCAGTCGATCTAGGGTCCGCTGACAAGAATGGGGGTGAAGGTGGACGATGATGTCATGGTGAGGACCGCTCTCAATGCTATCACAGAGGACTTAGAAACTTTTGTCCAAAGTCTCTTGGGTAGAGCAAACCTTCCCAACTGGGACAATATGTGGGCTATCCTCCGACAAGAGGAGATCTGCCGAATCTCCAAAAGACAGTACAACACCAGTTCGAGCAAGATGAAGGAAGAGGAAGACGCGGCCTTGGCATCAAGGAGGCAGCAAGGGAAAAAGAAGCGTGATCTGTCAAAGATCAAATGTTTCCAGTGCGGCGAACTTGAACATTCGCCAGCAATTGTCCTCAGAAGAAAAAGGACAAGGAAGCTTCTAGTTCCAAGGCTGTTGTAGCGGATGATGGCTCTGAAGATGACGTAGCCATGAGCACTCATAAACCACGAAAATGTGGCGATCTTGATCTGTAAAGCAGCTACAAAGTGGGGGCGGGATCCTTGAGTAGCCCAACTCTTGGATCAAATACAAGCTACGGGAGCCTTAAGATGGTAGCGGGACAAGTGGAGTAGTGGGTGCAAAGATCACGGATGAAGTAGAGGCAGAGACTGACACCCTAGAGAAGGAGCAACGCAGTGCAGATGCAGTAGCAGTGTATAGGCATCAGCGCAGAGAAGGCTTGCCTACGCAGTGCAGTGTTGTAGCAACACAGAGGCTTCAGGAGGACAGCGCAGCGCAACAGCAGCATAGAGGAAGGCAGCACAGAGCAGGTCTGCTTACGCAGTGCAGAGCTGCAATAGCCCAACAACCTCCGGAGGACAGCACAGAGCAGTAGCCTATGGAGCTTCAGTGATGAGATGCAACCCAACTGACTTTTCTGTCAAAGATTCGGTAAGAGTCCTTCAATTGCTTACTCTTAGCAACTGAGTTATAGTGCAGTAGTTAGCAGTCGCAATGCTATGGGTAGCATGATGTTGATTTTTAATGTACCTTGGACAAGTGGTTTCCTATGGGTTAGTCTCTACCTAGGGAAAAGTGTCCAAAATAATTATTTTCCTAAGTGTGACTTTATAAAGTGAAAGTGACTTTATAAGTGGTAAAGTCAATATTAAATTATAAAGTGAAAAGTGGCTTTAGACATAAAGTACAATGTGGGTACTTTATTTAATGGGTGAGTTAAAAAATAGAAAGTGAGAATTAAATGCACATTTATTTTCATTCCTTGATCTAAATGAATCTGAGCCATTAGATCTTTGGGTTGCCCAAAAGTCATTTAGGGAAAGAAAAGAGAGATTGCATTCATTCATTGTTCATGAGCAGATTGGAGAAAGGAGGCTAAGAGCTGGAGAAAAGTTCTGAAAGAGAAACTTGTTGTAGCAAGCTGAAGGATTCATTTCTAGGCAAAGCTGGGCATGCAAATTGAGGCAAAGTGGGCATGGTTTTCAAGGAGTTTTGGGCTGAAGAGATGAGTTGTATCTTGCTGTTTTGTTTTGTCTGCAAATGTATTTTCCCTGAACTTAAAAGATATAAATTTGAAGAGCTCTCTAACAGGTTTTCCCTAGAGAAGATTGAAGGGGTTTTGCCTGGGTCTAAGTTGACCAAAAATGTGTGTATTTTTTTATTATGTGTTGTTGGTTTTTATGTCCATATTTACTTTCAGCATGTGTTGACAGTCCCATGTGTTTTAATTTGAAAATTTCATTTTCAGAATTCTATATGTTGAATGTAAGTTTATGGGAAAGGGCATTTAACTGAATGGGAGTGATACGGTGAAATTAAAATCGGGTTGGGATTGCAGGAAAGTTTTTAGTCATCAAATTTGAACACATGATGCAACAACTTGAGAGGGAGCTGTAGTAAGGATGTAGCAGTGGCGGTGGCAGCGTCATGGGCAGCAGTACTGAAGAGAAGTAGTAGCGTAGTGATGAAGGGCAGCAGACCAAGCATCAGCGCAGAGACCCACACCAGAGATCAGTGCAGAACTTTGGGGTGAAGTATTGTTGCAAGAGCGCATTCCTCGCTAAGAGGGAGTGTTGAGATTTTGGGGTAGCATCGAATGTGCTCTAACTCCCAAACTTTGTGGAGAGACTAGAGTACATAAGATCTCCAAGACCCAAAAAGCGTTTTAAGAAATTCCATCCTGTTTAAGAGATAATTAATTAATTAATCTTGTTAATTAAGGACCCTACATCTAACTTAGGAAAATTAAATGATTAAAGATAATTAATTTAAACATGTGATGGGAATGACTTAAGTGGCGTGCATCAAGTATCTTCTAATCTTAGCCGTCAATTCAAGATCAGATCAGGTCGTTGATGTTTCAACAAGAAAAGTATAAGAAGAGGGCTTGGGGTCAGTTGGAGTACACACACACTGGCAGAGCATTGAAGCTAAGCGGGAATTCTAGGGCGTGGTTTGCTAAGAATTTCATAAGTGTTTCAACTGCGGAGGGGCAGTATTGGTGAGGGGGATGGTGTTGTCTGAGGCCAAGAGTACAACGAGGGTAGAGAAGTAGTAGACCAGAGCAACGCAGACTACGCAACATCTACGCAGAGAAGCCTAGAGGCCAGCAAGGGCAGCTCAGAGGAAGCAGCAGCTACATAACATCTACGCAGAGCATCCTAGAGGCCAACAAGGGCAGCGTAGAGGCAGCAGGAGGCCAGGAGGGTTGACGCAGTCCTAGGAGGACTGACGTTGGCCATCCAGGGCAGTGCAGGGGCAGCGTAACCCAGTCTAGGGTGACGCAGGCCCTTCCTGAGCAACGCAGATGCTAATGCAGGTCAGTAGGGCTCACGGAGAGGGCTTCAGAGCAGCACTAGAGTTTCTAGAGGCTAGAAAATGCCGAGTTCTGTAAATCCCGTTTGATGGTGTGAATCAGTCAGTTTTCTGTCTCCAGAACTGAGGTATAGCCGCATTTTTTATTTCGCTGTCGGGTTAACCAATTTGGTGCCCACATCTATTGTACTTAGAATCTGCTTAATAATAAAAACCCTACAGAAGCTAGGAGCACCGATTTTCTTGCATTGGGTTTTTCCAGGCACAGTTGTCCAGAAAATCATTGTGTGTCACTTTGTCATTGTGCATGTTATTCAGTTCAAATCTGTATGTGTAGGCTGTTAATATATTTACTTCAATGTTAATGCTGAAGATTTCAGATTAATAACTTGTCTAAGTAGGAGAAGTAAATCAATAATTTAACAGTAGATTTTTGTCTGAGCATATTCAGAAATTTTCACACGCACCACCTCCCAAACATCATTCGTCATGATAGAGTTATACTCTTCTACCATGGCATCTACCCACACCTGATGTTGTGCGGCTTCCTGAAAGATGGAAGGTTCTGCAACCTAAGCCACCAAGGCTTGATACCTGTTAGGCTGTCTACGTTGTCTCTTGTTCGTCCTAGGAGTTCCAATAAACTCCTCTACATCTGTCAACGTTTGACGAACTTCTTTGTTGGCTCTACCATTGGTGGTGGGAGGTTCAACCAACTCTTCTTGTTGTTGCTTCTTTGTCTGCTGAGAACTCCCTGGATCTCCTACCCCTGAGGAAATATTGGTACTAGTCACTATACTCGATCCCTGTGATCATCGTCCTGCCGGTCCCACTGGCTGCCCCTGCTACTGGACTAAGGGAGCTTCTGCTAACTGATTCTGATCACTTGCAGACATCTCTCGAGATCTCTTAAAAGCTCGGTCCTCCATGAACTTTACGTCTTGTCCCACTAAAATCTTCCTATTGCTAGGAATGTAGATCCTGTATGCCTTTGAGGTCTCGCTATACCCGACGAGAAACCCCTTCTCTGCAGTCTGATCCAATTTGGTACATTTTTCATCTGGCACGCGGCAATAAGCCACACTACCAAAAATCCTCAAGTGACTAACTTTCGGCTTCCTCCCTCTGAAGACTCCTAGCGTTTTCTTCCCCAATGCTCTATGAAGAGTTTTGTTTTGAATATACACCGTCGTGTTACATGCTTATGCCCATAAAAATCTGGGTAATCCTGATCATAGAACATGGCCTTTGCAGCCCCAAATATAGTTATGTTCTTTCGCTCCACTACCCCATTCTGTTGAGTTGTCCATTATCTTTTGATGCCTTCGTTCACGCAAAAATATGTGAAGTTTTAATCAATGTATTCTCCACCATTGTCTGAGCGAAGTACCTTGATCTTCTTCCCTGTCACATTCTCCATGAGAGCTTTAAACTCTTTGAACCGATCAAAGGCCTCATCTTTGGTCTTCAAGAAGTAGATCCATGTTTTTCTGGAATGATCATCAATAAAGGTGACGAAGTATTCGACACCACTAGGAGCTCTAGTGGACATCGTGCCACAAATATCTGAATGTATAAGTCCTAACACACCATCTGCACTATTGTCACTTTTTGGGAATGTTGCCTTAACATACTTCTCAAGTATAAAGCAAAGGCTTGGGGTCAGTTGGAGAACACACACACATAGCAGAAGCACTGAAGTGAAGTCAAATTTATGGGGTGGAGTTTGTTGAGGAATTCAAAGTGAGTTGTAGTGCAGTGAGGGGCAGAGATCGGCAAGGGATGATCTGATCCAAGGCCGAGAATACAACAACAGAGAGGCAGCATTGTACCAAGCAATGCAGAGGCCAGCCAGAGGGACGCAGTCCAGCGAGGACCACGCAGAGGACTGCATAGAGGCAGCATAAGCCTAGTTAGGGTGACGTAGGCCCATCCACAGCAGTGCAGGGGCAGTAGAGACCCAGCCAGGGTGACGCAGGCCTAGCCAAGGTAGCGCCAAGGTAGTGCAACACCAGTCAGGGTGATGCAGTGGGTAAGCTAGCCAGTAGAGGCTAACACAGAGGCTAGAGAGGTAGTGCTAGGGTTCCAATGTGCCAGAAAGGGCTCGAATTCGTAATTCCCCAAAGAGGGTTGGATCAACCATATTTTCTGTCTCCGAGTGATAAGGTACATCTGCCGTGTAATTTCTCTGTAGGGAAAACCGTTTCTGGTGCCCAAAATGTTGTATTTAGATTCTGCATAATAATAAAACCCTCTAGAGTTGCTACATCGGTTTTCCTGCATTGAGTTTTTCCATGGACATTTGTCTAAAAACTCTGTGTCATTTGTTACATGTGCGTGACGTTCAAAAAATGGTTTGTATACATGTGGGCTGCTATTTGTGTTTATTTCGAAGTCTTTTCTGAATATACAGTTAAAGCAACTTGTGTAATAAATCAATTAGGAGAAGTAAATCAATAGTTAGCAGTAGGATTTCGGTAATAAGGATTCAAAATTTTTCACATGATATCAGAGCATTTCAGATCAAGTTGATCCATCAGCAAAGTGGCTGAAGATATTGGTTGCAAGAAGGGCAGCTTAAGTAACACGGATTTGGAGGAAGGCAGTGCGGCACCAGAGGGATGGCAGACCCTGCAAGGGTGACTCAGAGTCATTCTGCTCATGTAAAGGCTAACGCAGCTACAGAGAGGTGACGCAGAGCCAGTCTGCTCACATAGATTCTGACGCAGCACTAGGAGAGAGAGGCTAAGGCAGTCTGCTCACGCAGAGGCTGACGCAGCACTAAGGAGGTTGACGCAGTCCAAGCTCGGGAGTTGCTGTGCAGTTTGCCGACATTGGAAGTGCATTTTCTGGTCTTTAGAAGTTGTTGGTTTGGCACAGCTTCTGTCGGTGCAGAACAGTGCCTAGCAAAGGTGAAAAATGCGAGATGAGAATAGTCGCTTAGCAAATCCTCTATCCAAGGAATTTGAGTTTGATCAAGAGTAGTGATCATAGAGGACTGATTCGTCAGAATTGGTGAAGGATTTCCGGGAGGGAAATCATTTGTTAGAGGGAGCACATTTTCTAGAGGGGTTCTTTCACCAAGAAGACCAGATCCAGTTCTTTGCTGAGTATAGCAGCAGCGAAAGGGAGAAGAGTTTGTGGTTCAACAATTTGAGTAGAGATGGTTTCTCATGGACTGAGACATCAGGATACGTTGGACAGTGTGTCCAACTTTGTCATCTGGAGAGCCAGAATACTGACAGTCCTGGATGAGTACGGCATCAAGGACCATGCATAAAATGTCCTAGTTGTTCCAACCGATGTTGATCCTCTGAAGAAGTTCAACGAGAATCAGGCGTGGGCTAAGCGCTTGATCATGGATGGTGTAAAGGATCATGTGGTCCCACATATTGCTGGGAAGAACACGGCAAATGAGATGTGGACATCATTAAACATGATGTATCAGGGAAGCTCTGTCCAGAGGAAGATGCTTCTAGAGAATCAGATGCAGTTGTTCCAGATGTAGAAGGGGGAGGAAATTGATCGCTTCCTCTTTAGGCTGCAGATTATCCAAGACCAATTGATTACTATGGGGTCAACTCCGAATGAAGGGCTCATGGTGAGGACTGCCCTGAATGCAGTCACCAATGAATGGGAGACATTTGTCCAAAGCATCTTGGGCAGATCAGCGCTACCATCTTGGGTGGACGTGGGAAATTTTCTGTCAGGAGGAAATCAGGAGGATAACCAAGAAGCAAAGCAGCAGCAGAGGAGCCAAGGTGAAGAAAGAGGAGGAGGAAGATGCAACCCTTGCATCTAAGGAACAGAGGCAGCAAGGGAAGAAGAAGAAGGACCTCTCTAAGGTCCGTTGCTTCAGGTGTGGTGAACTTGGACACTTCTCCAACACTTGTCCTAAGCAGAAGGACAAGAAATCATCTGATTCCAAGGCAGCAGTAGCGAAAGGGGACAGTGGTAGTGAGGATGATGTGGCCATGATTGCCTTGAGAGAAGAGGTGGGGCGATATTGATCTGTAGAGCAACTACAGATGATGTGGCGAGATCCTTGAGGTGCCCAAACTCTTGGATCGCATACGAGCTACGGGAGCCTTAAGACAGTAGCAGGATGATTGGAGCAGTGGGTGCAAAAGGTCATGGAGAAGCAGAGGCAGTGCTGAGATGCTGAAGTCTGGAGCAGCTCAGAGGAGAGGTAGCAGCAGCGGAGAGGCTGATTGGATTTCAGAAGCGCAAAGGCAGTGCTTACGTAGTTCAGTGCAGCAGACAATGCAGTGCTTCAGAGAGACAATGCAGAGTAGCAACAGAGTGTACTTCAGTGATGAGATGCATCCCGACTGACTTTTCTGTCAGTTGTTGGGTGATTGTCCTTCAGTTGCTTACTTCTCAACAACTGAGTTGCAATTGGTAGTTGGCAGTGCTATAGGCAACATGATGCAACAATTTGAAAGGGAGCTGCAATACACATGTGGCAGTGTCAGTGACAGTGACATGGGCAGCAGTACAAAAAGCAGCAGCACAGTGGATGGAGGGCAGCAGACCAAGCATCAACCACACGAAGACCGATGCTAGAGATCAGGGCAATGCTTCATTGTGGAAGCATTGCTAGAGCACACTCCTCGCTATGAGGGAATGTTGAGATTTTGGGGTAGCATCGTGTGTGCTCTAGCTCCAAAACTTTGAGGGAGTGTTGAGATGTTGGGGTAGCATCGTGTGTGCTCTAGCTCCAAAACTTTGTGGAGGGGCTAGAACACACGAGATCTCCAAGACCCAGAAAGCGTTTGGAGAAATTCCATCTGGTGTAAAAGTTATTCAAATAATTAAATTTTTTAATGGAGACCCTAAGTCTAACTTAGGGAAATTAGAAATTAAAGTGAATTAATTTACACGTGATGAAATGTTCTAAGTGACGTGGATCAAGATTTCTTTTAATCTCAGCCGTCGATAAGAGATTTGATCACGACTGTTGGATTTCCAATGAAAAAAGTATAAAGGAAAGGCTTGGGGTCAGTTGAAGAACACACACACATAGCAGAAGCAGTAAAGCTAACTCGAATTTCTGAGGCGGGGTTTGCTGATGAATTCGAAGTGAGTTTGTAGTGCAATGAGGGGCAGAGATCGACAAGGGATGATCTGATCCAAGGCCGAGAATACAACAACAGAGCAAACATTGTACCAGGCAATGCAAAGGCTAGCGAGAGGGATGCAGTCCAGCCAGGACCATGTAGAGGCAGTGTAAGCCCAGTAAGGGTGACGTAGGCCCATATAGGGCAGCGCAGGGGCAACAGAGACCTAGCCAGGGTGACGCAGCCCAACCAGGGCAGCGCACCACCAGTAGCGTGATGCAGCGGGTACGTTGGCTAGTAAAGGCTGACGCAGAGGCTGGAGAGGCAGCATTGGGGTTCCAGTGGACTAGAAAGGGCTCTAATTCGTAATTCCCCACAGAGGGTTAGATCAGCCATATTTTATATCTTTGAGTGATAAGGTACAGTTGTCCTGTAATTTCTCTGTAGGGCAAACCGTTTCTGGTGCCCAGAATGTTTCTTTCAAATTCTGCATAATAATAAAACCCTCTAGAGCTACTGCACCGATTTTCCCACATTGGGTTTTTCTGGGGACATTTGTTGGAAAATTCTGTGTGTCTTTTGTTACATGTGTGTGATGTTCAGTAAATGATTTGTATTTGTGTAGGCTACTATTTTTGTTTACTTCGAAGTTTTTTCTGAATATTCATTTAAAATAACTTGTGTAATAAATCAAATAGGAGAAGTAAATCAATCATTAGCAGTAGAATTTTTGTAATAAGGATTCAAAAATTTTCACAGATAGTCATCTAGATCAAGGGCCATCGTTCAATTATCAATATGGAAACAGGTGCTGACATTTTTCTAAAGGAGTCCTCTCGAGATTCACTGACTAGAAAGAAAGAAAATGGTGTCATCTGGAATTCTATCTTGCAGAATTCAGGGATTAAAAACATGATGACATATTGATGAAGCAGGTCAAGGGAATGAAGTTCTTAATTCTAGTAAAATTTTTGCAGGATGACTCAAAGGAAAATAGATGAGGTACATATAAATATATGTTGACAATGGATGCTGTGAAGTCATGTCATGTGGTTGCAGGGGATGAACTTCTATTTTTAGAAGTATGTTCTATGGAAGGAAGATCTCTTCTGGTGCACAGGTTGCCACTAACAGATGAAATTAAATATGTCCTGATATGGAATATGAGGTGGTTGTATGCAAACAAGGAACTAGATACTGGAAGTTCCTGGGAATAAAGCTGTGTGAAGAAAGCAAGGAAGAGATCATGAAGTGCAACCATGTCAAGAGACGGTTATCATTCGAAATCCAAGAATATGTGACTAGGAGATCTCTTGAGAAGCAAGGAAGAGATCATGAAGTGCAACCATGTCAAGAGACGATTATCATCTGAAAGCCAAGAAGATGTGACTAGAAGATCTCCTGAGAAGATATGTGGACTCTGATAGAAGTATGGTAAACAAGATGACCCTTGACAAAACATATCTTTAGGAGATGTGTCAATTTGAATAGAGGATGTCGATGCCTACAGGAAGATGTCATGGTGAAAGATTATCACTAAGGTAACTTTTGATTTAAAAGTTTATATGTATATGTTTATCTGGATAAGTTTATGCAGGGTTGCCAATCATGTGGAAGGATGTAAGATCCTTGGGAGATGATTCGGAGGAAAGCAGCATGGCATAAAGGTAGACTAGATGAGAAACACTAATGAACTATGTTGCACGGGGACCTGTCCCCACCAAAATTCATGGCGTTCCCTTCGCCCTGACGTTCCGGGTACTTTGGAACTCGTTGGAAACTTCCCCAATTGGCCGGGGGCTCCAATGGGGACTTGGGGACTTCCATGACATCCTCGGGTCGTCCCTCAAAAAATCAGGGACTTTAGGACGCCCCCCAATATCATGCACATTAAACTAAAAAATTAAAAATTAAAAAAATAAATTTGAAAATATAAGTTCTAAACTTTAATGTCAAAAAATTAAAAAACAAACCATGTCTGTGACAAACCTTTTCTTGCCACGAATCTTTGAAATTTCCCTATGCCACAATCACCATGACTTTAATACCATGTTAAATATATGCAAGAGACGAGCAGGAGAGACTAGATGACAGATAAGATTGTTGAGATTTTGTGTATTTGCGGTAGCATCAGTTGTGCTCTAGCTTCCAAATTTTGTGGAGGGACTAGAGTACACTTGATCTATAAGACCCAGAAATGGATTTGGGAAATTTCATCTGGTTTAGGAGATATTAAATTAATTAATTATTTTAATGTATTTCCTAAGTTAAAACTTAGGGAACTTAAATAATTTAATTTAATTTAATTAAACATGTGATGAAATTGTCTTAAGTCACATGGATCAAGCTTTCTTTTTATCTTAGCCATTGATTCAAGATCTGATCATGGCCGTTGATTTGTCAATGAGAAAAATATAAAGGAAAGGCTTGGGGTCATTTGTAAAGACACACAGAGGTAGAGCACTGAAGCTAAGATGAGATTCTAGGGCAGGGTTTGCTAAGAATACTCAGAAGTGTTTCAACTGCAAAGAGGGGAATTTAGGGCAAGGGGATGATCTGATCCCGGGGTCTAGAATACACAAGAGGCAGAGATCAGCTCAAGGAAAGCGCAGAAGAAGGCAGCAGCAGCAAGGACAACGTGATTTTCAGCAGGAAACCCTCTGGGGTTACACAAAGACTCTTCAGGGACAGTGTAGTGACTACTTCACCCAGTCTGGGGTAACGCAGTCCCTTCCGGAGCAGCGCTGAGGGCTTGGAGGACTTCAAAGGCTGACGCAGAGCCTTTCAGGGGCAGCGTTGGGGTTTCTAGGCCCTAATCTTGGCTGAGTTTTGTAAATCTCGTTTGAGGGTGTGAATCAGTGATTATTTTGGCCCTAGATCAGGCAGTGAGTTGTAGATCTAGTGTTTTCTCTATCGCGTTTTCCAGATCTGGAACCCAGATTTGCGTATTCAGAAATATTCTTAATAATAAAACCCTCTAGCAGCCAAAGACCGGTTTTCCCGCATTAGGTTTTCTCGGGGACTATTTGTCTAGAAATAACTGTGTCACTTTGTCAATGTGTGCATGTGCTTATTCTAGATCTGGATTGGTAGAGATCTGTTATGTATTTTGCTTCGATTTTAACTTGAATTTATTCATTTAATAACTTGTCTAAGTAGGAGGAGCATAACTGGATTAACAGTAATAATTTCTGCATAAAGTGTAAGATTCATAAATTTCTACATGGTATCAGAGCAATTGCAGATCTAGGAGGTTCACCAACAGGAGAGTCTGAAGGATCTATCTGCAAAAAGCAGTTGGAAAAGCAGCAGAAACGTAGATCTAAAGGGACAACGCAGTTTTCAGGAGCATATTTACGCAGAGGGAAGGGTGACACTGTCTAGTGCTGTGTCCTAGCAAGACCACCCAATTACTGTGAAAAGGCAACTCAAAAACAGTGTTGGTTTGGTCTGAAGCCAGCCAGTGTGATTCAGATCTGAATCTGTCAAATCCAGAAAATATGGCATAAAAGCTGCAAAAATTCAGAAGAGTTGGTGGGGTTAAAATTCTAAAGTTTTCAAATTTTTAGCCTTAGCACAAGTGACAAAGAGCGAGAGGAGAGCAGCTTCTCAGAAAGTTTCTTGCCAAAGGAAACTTGCAGTTTGATCAGAGGATCAAAGAAGAAGCTGAATCATAGTTGATTTGGTAGATTTCCAAGGAGGGAAATCAGTTGTCAGAGGGAGCAGAAGGTGCATGTTTCAACAAGGACCTTAGATCCATTTCTCTAGCAAAAAGAGAAAAGGAAGTTCTGACACATTTTGAGCAGATGGCTTCTCATGGACTGCATGATCAAGATAGGCTAGATGGCCTCTCAAAATTTTTAGCTTGGAAAGCAAGGATCCTGATTTTCCTTAGGGCATACAATCTAAGAGACCATGCAAAGCAAACTCTGGCTACACCGACAAATACGGATCTCCTTCGGAAGCATAAGGAAGCTGCTGGGCATGCCAAGCGACTGATAATGGATGGTATCAAGGACCATATTGTACCACACGTAGCTAAGAATAAGACAACTAACGAGATGTGGAAGGCCTTGACTTCCCTATATGAGGGAAAATCTGTCCCAAGGAAAATGTTGTTGGAAACTCAGATGAGGTCCTTTATGATGACCAAGGTAGAAGACATGGAACATTTTCTCTTCAGATTGCAGTCAATCAGAGATCAGCTGACTGCAACGAGTGCAACGGTGGATGATGCTGTGATAGCCAGGACTGCCCTCAATGCAATCACGGATGAGTGGAAAGCCTTTGTCCAAAGTATCTTGGGCAGAGCGGACCTCCCAGATTGGGACAACTTGTGGTCAATTTTGCATCAAGAACTCCGCAGATTCACCAAAAGGCAGCACAACCCAGGATTGAGAAAAGTGAAGAAGGAAGATGAGGAAGATGTAGCCTTGGCATCGAAGAAGAAGGATCTTTCAAAGATCAAGTGCTTCCAATGTGGTGAAATGGGACATTTTGCCAGCCATTGTCCTCAGAAGAAAAAGGACAAGGAAGCATCTTCTTCCAAAGTAGCTGTGGCAGATGATGGGTCAGAAGATGATGCAGCCATGAGTGCTCATAAACCACGGAGGTGGGGTGACATGGACATGTAGAGGAGATAAATGGAGGAGAGGCAGGATCCTTGAGCAGCTCATCTCTTGGATCACAAGCGAGCTACGGTAGCCTTAAGACAGTAGCGAGACAAGTGGAGCAATGGGTGCATAGATCACAGAAGAAGTAGAGGCAGAGGTAGATCTGAAGACTGGAAGGAGCAGCGCAAAGCAAAGCAGCAGCAGCGTAGAAACAGTAGCAGCGCAGAGGCTGATGTGACTTCAGCAGTGCAAAGCTGTGGCAGCGCAGAAGGCTTCAGAGGGACGGCGCAGTGCAACAACAACGTGATAGATTTCAGTACAAGGAGTTGATGTGACTTCAGCAATGCAGAGGGAGTCTGATTACGCAGGTAGAGCTGTAGCTGTGCATCGTTCTTTATATGCCAACACAGATCTGTAGCCTATGGAGTTTCAGTGATGAGGATGCAGCCATACTTGTTTGTCAAATATTGGGCAGGAGATTTAGTTGTTTCTCTCAACAACTGAAGTTGCAGTGCAGCAGATCAACAATGGTAGTACTATGAGCAGCACAGATGTAGCATATCGAGAGGGAGCTACAGTATAGTGGTTGCAGTGGCAGTGGCAGAGTCATGGGCAGCAGTACAGAATGGTAGCAGCAGTGCAAAGTTGAGTGGCGGCAGGCCAAGCTTCAACAACACAAAACCAGTGCCCAAAATCATGTAATGCATAAGTGTGATGTATTGCTAGAGCACACCCTTGATGCTAAGAGGGAGTGTTGAGATTTTGTGTATTTGGGGTAGCATTAGTTGTGCTTTAGGTCCCAAATTTTGTGGAGGGACTAGAGTACACTTGATCTACAAGACCCAGAAATGGATTTGGGAAATTTCATCTGGTTTAGGAGATATTAAATTAAATAATTATTTTAATGTATTTCTTAAGTTAAAACTTAGGGAACTTAAATAATTTAATTTAATTTAATTAAACATGTGATGAAATTGTCTTAAGTCACACGGATCAAGCTTTCTTTTAATCTTAGCCATTGATTCAAGATCTGATTATGGTTGTTGATTTGTCAGCGAGAAAAGTATAAAGGAAAGGGTTGGGGTCATTTGTAAAGACACACAGAGGCAAAGCCCTGAAGCTAAGCTGAGATTCTATGGCAGGTTTTGCTAAGAATACTCAGAAGTGTTTCAGCTGCAGAGAGGGGAATTTAGGCCAAGGGGATGATCTGATCTTGGGTTCTAGAATACACAAGAGGCAGAGATAAGCTCAAGGGCAGCACAGAAGAATGCAGCAGCAGCAGTAGCAAGGACAATGTGATTTTCAGTAGGAAACCCTCTGGGGTTACGTAGAGACCCTTCAGGGGCAGCGTAGTGACTACGTCACCCAGTCTGGGGTAACGCAGTCCCTTCCGGAGCAGCACTGAGGGCTTGGAGGACTTCAAAGGCTGACGCAGAGGCTTTCAGGGGCAGCGCTGGAGTTTCTAGGCCCTAGTCTTGGCTGAGTTCTGTAAATCTCGTTTGAGGGTGTGAATCAGTCATTATTTTGGCCCTAGATCAGCCAATGAGCTGTAGATATAGTGTTTTCTCTGTCGGGTTTTCCAGATCTAGAACCCAGATTTGTGTATTCAAAAATATTCTTAATAATAGAACCCTCTAGCAGCCAAAGACCGGTTTTCCCGCATTGGGTTTTTCAGGGGACTATTTGCCCAAAAATAACTGTGTCACTTTGTCAATATGTGCATGTGCTTATTCTAGATCTGGATTGGTAGAGATATTTTATGTGTTTTGCTTCGATTTTAACTTGAATTTATTCAGTTAATAACTTGTCTAAGTAGGAGGAGCATAACCGGATTAATAGTAATAATTTCTGCATAAAGTGTAAGATTCAGAAATTTCTACAAAGATGATATATCAATGTGCTATTGAATTACTAGTGGTGTTGTTAAAATACGTAGCAAGTTCCATTATTCATTCTAGGAATCAATCAACTAATCCTTGAATACATTAACATAAACATCATTTATTATATATAATTTATTTCACATTATGACATTATTACTTTTGTACATAATGTTTGTTACTCCTGAAATAAACATTACAATGGCTAACTCATCTTTAATGCTTAATGCTATAAGGTAAATAGATGGGATGGTAATGCTCTTTTTGCTTTGTAAATAATTGTGATTCTGAATGATTATGATATACATTACACTGATGACAGGTCCCACATGGTTCTTAATTTCTAGTCTCTTAATTTGGGATTTATAATTAAATTTTAATGACTTGTTCATGTTTATAGTTTATTAAATTTTACTTTTAGTCTTCAAAGTTTAGCTATTATTTAAATTTTGAAATGATTCATCATGCATCATAGAATGATTATGTAGACAATAGTAGGTTGTAGGTTGTAGCAGATTAATAGTAATTCTTAAGTTCTTGACAATGGGCAATGGTGACGAGATTTGTTTTTGTGATGCACAATGATGATTAGATAGTATTAGACTTTAGTATTTTATTTTGTAATTTGAATTTCAAAATTAGTAATACTTCAAATTTTTATATTTTAATTTATCGTTCATGTTTATGTTGAAATACTAAATTTTATTTTTTTAATAAATATAAAATTAGTTACCGCACTTGCCATCCCCAACTTGTCGTCCCCTGAAAATTTGGGGGTGCTCTCTAGCCATCCCGGAAACTCGCCCCCTGTACCTGTTGTCCCCCCGTCCCCACAACCAGTGCAACATAGCTGATGAATCACTTTCTTATAGTTGACATGATTCGTGGATGAAAGTGATGGATGATCTGTGCCCTATGAAGCCAAAAGTTGAAGATCCATCAATATCAAAATCCATGACATCAAGGGGAGGAATTCTTCATGAGCAGTTGGGTGTCTCACCATTGTTGCTGCAAGTGCTTGGTTGAGAGGGAGCCTAGTTTTAAGTTTCTTGCTTGGAAGAAACTTGAAGTATGTCCTTCCTAAGTTAAGAGGGAGTGACATATATGATTCTCTAATTCATGTGTCATGCACTAGACCAAGACTAACAACCGTAAGTCTTAGTGAAGGCCATGAGGAGAGAATGGATAGACACATCATTCTGGTCTTCACCTGAGAAGACAGAATGGAGGATTGGGTAATCATCTGGCATCTGATACTCTTTGAGTATAGGATAGGGCATTCAAGATAAGAGTAGTCGGGGACCGATATTCTTTGAGGGTTGGCTACCCAAGTGAAGAATATTCCAAGTGGGTCATACTCTGGGAACACCTGGGTGGAGTTTGTACCTTGGAGAGACAATGACTATGGTGTCTATAAGTCATGTGTCTCGCCAGCATTGTAGCCCTCTGTCTCATTGAGAGATGGGGTTGTTAGTCAAGGCCTTGCACTAGGACAATGTTGTTTGATATGATGCTATACAGATGTGATTACCAATCCGATTCTTCTTATGAGATTCTTCAGTTTGAAAGTGACCATGTACCTGTATGAATACCTCCCTAGTTAAGAGAGAGTGTTGGAAAGTGTAACTAGGTTTGGTCTTCATATTGACTATGTAATTATGTATTTATGTAATGAAGAAGACAAAGCTAATAAAATGTATTTTTGTTATGCTTGCCTCATGGGTTTCATGAGCAAGGTTTCTATTATAGGTCAAAAGACTTCTTCTTGATGTCTTTTAGGAATTTTCATCTTGCCATAAATGTACTAATTAAGACTAATGTATATGAAGAGTCTAGTCAAAGGAATATGCCTCAAGACCTTGTCATATAACTATGAAGATAATGGCTCAAGTATGATGTTCAAAACAACCTCCATCATGCTGGAAGATAAGCCCTACAAGTCAGCCTATAAGCTGTGATCATGTCAGCCTACCCTCAGTCAGTAAGGTCGGCCTATATCCTTGAAGAAGCACATTATCTAAAGGATTGTCTGCAGCTCATTTGAAAAGACAGAATTCAAAGAAGTCTGAAGAAGATATGCGAGTATAGCTCTGCGGTTTGGTACGAAGAAGGAAACCTGTTCAACGAAGATAGAAAAGTTATTTTGGGTATAAGTATCTTGGTCAAGTTCTGTGAGAGAGTGCAAAGTAAAGGACTGCAATTGGCAGGCCGAGGGCTACCTTAGTGAGAAACAAGTCTCCTGTACAATGCGAAAGAGGATGACTATACAATGCGGAAGAAGGTGACTAGGAAACGAAGAAGGGAAGATTGCAAGGTGTGTAAAGGAGACTCGGTCTTCATAGAAGATATACACAGCGTGAAGAAGAGGCATTTCAGCAAGAGAAGATATCGGTCCTAGGCATCAAGGGTACTGAAAAGAAGTCCGAGGAGAAGTCTCTAGAAGGCAGAAAAGGAGCTCATTGTTTAGGGCTAGGAACCGAGCTTTCCTAGTGCTGGTGCAAAGCTCCCTAAGGCTGGTGCTGAACAGTGCAAATCAGTGTAGGAAGGTGCAGGAAAGGAGTTATTAAAGGAGCATTGACAAGGTCTTGGAGGCATATAAAGGTCAAGGGTCTGTGTCATGGTCATGGTATTTGTCATTTGAAAGTCTATAAGAAGAATTTCTTGTGGGTTTTCCTCTCCAAGAGGGAAAGGTTTTGGCCTTGGCTTGAAGAGCCTAAATTTGTGTCTCTTGTGTTTTTGATAATTGACTTGATGAAAGACTTAATAAGCTAAGAATAATATACGTAAGTGAAAGAAGTAAGCTCACAAGTAATTATCAAGCAGAGAATTTGAATTAAACCTAGCCCTACCTAATTCTCAACAGGAGTCAGTGGAATGACCAAGTAAAATAACATTTATGAACTATCTTGTTTATCTCTAGAATCTTCTTAAGTCTTAAACAAACTACTTATATAGTTTCTCAACATCCATTTAGAAGGAAGTAGGAGTCAAAGTCATGTAGTCGAGCCAGCCTAACAACAAGGCTTATAAAATAACAGTTTCATGTTGAAGCAAGATGGCTAGTGAAATGTGACATTTCTTCTATATGTATGTGCAGTACTGGGTGGAATGAGGATTTAAATTTTGATTGGAAGGTGGGTTTGGATTTAAATTTTGATTGGAACACTATCTATGCCAAAGAAGGATATATAACTTCAAATATTGTCTTGGACACTTTAACTGAGCACCACCTTCCCCTTTTGCAACACTAATATGAAGACATGAAAACAATAGCATATATATATATGTGTGTGTTCATCCTTATGGATATGGAGTTTAGATTGTATCTAATTTGTGTTTATATTCATGGCATGGCTCAGACACTTTGATTGTAAACTTTTGAGAATCAGAAAGGGTTTATGAACATAACTAGGAGGGGCAAACCTTCTGAATTAATGGACTGTTGACTATACACCTACCTGGACTCATCTTCTCTCAACCATCTTATACAAATGCCTAGTGGTATGCCATGGTTTTGACTCATGATGATGAGATACATTATATATTTGATGTCATTTTGTATTAGCTTGTCTAATTGAGTCTTTGATTGAACAGCTGTCAGGGTTCAGTATTTAGCATGGACTTTGATGTATCATTTTTTATTTGGCAACCACTGCATCATATATATCAGTGTTTTTCCCATATTTATGTGCCAATGTGTTTATTTGATATTGTTGTTGGTTTAAATGCTTATATTTTCTAATTTCTAATGCTTCCTGCAGTTTTCTGATTTTTCCATATTTTTCTCGCCAATGTTGCTGATAAGTTGTAGTCTGGACCATCATTGGTTATTTGCAAATGCTGATTTTTTCGACTATGGTCCAAATTGACTTAAGGCCAAATAGGATGCTGCTGTTCGGTTAGACTTCTAGATGAATGGCATGATTATTGGAAATGTACCTAGCAATTTCTGAAGCCTGCAAACATAGCAAATAATCAGTTCATTATTGGAGCACTATTTTAACAGCATGGGCAACCATGGCACTACTTGAAGAAAGGCTTTGGCTAGCATTGACATATAATCATGAACATATTAAAATGGGCCTGTTAATTTATTGAATTACATTTTCCATTCTGATCACAGTAACTTGACATCTTTCAAATAATCTCACAAGTGTGGAGGTCACTCTTAGAAGTCAGAGTATAGAG
Source organism: Pinus albicaulis (assembly GCA_034641835.2). NCBI lineage: Eukaryota > Viridiplantae > Streptophyta > Pinopsida > Pinales > Pinaceae > Pinus > Pinus albicaulis. The sequence goes on along the minus strand of CM076576.1, from coordinate 797,472,886 downwards.
GAACATTTTCTGCCTCAACAATTGACTGCATCAAAATAAATCCAGAGACACAATTATCCAGATGTGCATTGTACATCATATAGTCTGAATACTTAGGAATTGAGTATGAGCATTAATGACCAACAAGGACACCGTGAAAACAATGCACAAGGAGGGATAAGAGATGTCAAAAAGTGGTTGAAAGCATAGTAGTAGGCACTGATATACAATGATATGATAAAAAAGATATGTGAAAGGATGTAGAAACGGTAATATATATTGAACATTTTGCAAATAGCTGGGGCTTTGCCTTTGATAATTTAGGTGAATTCAAAGCTTTAACATGCTGCCAGAAAGGCAGGCATCTCACCCTTTATTCTCACTGATTTTTCTCTTTTATCCTTCCCTCATAAGTTCCTTCGATCCTTTTTTAACAGAGATCTCTTTGGCTCTCATAAATCTTCCAGGTTGCCAAAATTTGCTCCAATCAATATCATCTTTTTTATTATTCTTTACAATATTTTTGTGATATCACATTAATATCTTTTCATTTAAGTCACCTGACAAAAAGAGTGATAACTGAATGATGCATTGGAAAACCCTAAGGTTCCGTAATGGTATTAATAAGTCTTACAAGTGCCTGAATATGGTCAATAGAATCAAATCTCAAAGTTTATGTTTACTTCTTTTTTGCAGGCAAGAAGGTTTATTACCTTGGTGGATGAACTCTACAACCATCACTGTTGCCTTATTTGCAATGCAGCTTCATCTATTGATGATCTATTTCTGGGAGTAGATGAAGGAACACTATTCGACTTGGAGAGGTAGTAAATTCATCCTTGCTTTGTAATTCCATACTTATTTTGCACGTTCATGGAAGTTATTTTGATTTAATATATGGTGATAAATCATAAAGAGTGCAATGTTCATAATTTTTTAGTTTTGTTATTAAAGTTTTTGTGCACTGAATAATTACCTTTTATATTAATAGCAAAAGTTATTTTGAGTTTTCTTATTGATCTCACAAGGGAGTTTCATTTCAAATTTGCTCAACAGCCATAATGAACAATGTTAGATTGACTTGTCAATTGGATATTGTAATATCACAAATTGGGATTTAAAAGTAATATAGAACAAAATAGACTAAGAACTACAGCAAAAAAAAATACAACATTGAACACAGAATTTGGAACCAGAAATCATTGCTGAACCATTTTATTATTATGCCGGAAAAGAGTACAAGTGTGGTGCTGAAAATATTGCACCTAGGCCTGCTCAAAGCAAGCCGGAGGGAAACTCAAATCTAGGAAAAACTCCTATTGTAAATAGCTCTGTGTGGCTCAATCACTGCGCTGCCTAACCCAGAAAATGCTACTATTAGCTGTCTTTGGACTGCTGGTTAGGCTGCCTCCCGCGCTCAGAAAATTTCGAGAATTGGACACCTGACTCTCCTCAGTAAACCCGCAAAGGGTTTGCTGAAAGCTTGACCCCGGAAATTGGCCCCTTTGGGTTTGGCATGCTGCTCTGCTGGGAAAGTCGAACCTTTGAATGAATGAAACTGCTGGGAAATGCGTCCGGAATGCTACTAAAATCCTTGGTAGGAGGTGGCTAGCCTCCTCTCCAAATCTCCTGCTAGAACTCTTCTGCTCTCCACACTCCCAACACCCACACCAAACTGGACTGCGCAAACACTGCGCAGTCTACTCTGCCTCTATGTAGGCCTGAAGGGGCTACGATCCTCTTGTTGCTGCTGCTGTGTAATTCTCTCACCAAAATGCAGGACTTCTCTCCTGAGCAGGCACTCGAAGTCCCCCGAGGTAGAGGTTGAGATCTCTGCTTGAAGATCTCGTGTGCTAAAGACCACTGCAGACTTGGCTCTCTGGCTCAAGCGTGCTCAGTCAAAATGACAAAGAGAAATAAGATGAATATATGCCAAAATGAGCCTTTTCTTCTTCCTTTTGTCCAGTGAGGCCCAACGTATTCCTTGGGCCCCACCCTGGCATGCGCTGCCTCTCCTTGGGCCAATCACGTACTGTCTTTCTCCAGCGAATCCCACAATGTACTTTTCGTGCCTCTTCTACGCTGCCACCTAAGGCCAATTCGACCCTACCACTGAAGCTGCAATTTTCCCTTGGGGACTTTAGGAAAAGACTTTATTTTGCTTAATTATTATTTGTGGGTCCCCTACCCACTTTATTTCCGCCCAACATTAGGAAATGCCAAAATTAATCAAAATTAATATTTCAATTCACTGACTGCTAATTTTGTATATTACAGATGTCTATTTGGAGAATGCCTAGATGTTGAATGATGCTGGAAGCGGTTTTATTTATTGATGAAATTTAATGAACAAGTAAAATAAAATTACCTGAATTTTATGGAATTGGACTCAGACAACAAAAGTGCTAGACATTCTATTTCTAGACTTGTGAATATGAAGTGTTGAATGCTATATGTTACCGGATCCATCAAGTGTAGGCACTGCATCCATAGATTCACACAGTGGATCTAACTAAGATCCATCATTGAACTGTTTTCAGGTTTTTCTGAAACATATCTTGACATTGAAGGCAACTTTGTCACTTGGAGGGTGACGTCTAGGTTAAATATCACTTCTTTGTTGGTGTGAGGTAAGTATTTATTCTCCTCATTGAGCCATACCCTAAGGTTCTTCAACAAGGATTTGAGTTTATTTCATTCCATAATTGATCTTATCATTGGTTGTTTCCTTCTTGGAGGGATCTCCTCTAGTAGGGTTTGGTTTCATAACTTGTCTTGATTGGAAAAAAAGATAATTATAACTTTTGGGGTTTTATCTCTTTTCCATGATCCACAAGCATTGGATAACCAACTTAATAGGGGCATTCATCTTGACCCCAATAGCCCTAGTGGAATTAAGCCCTAATCCAACAACCAACAATTTAAAAAAAAAAAAATCAAGTTCTTGTTTATTTACTTATTTCTATTCAGTGTTGCACATATCGCGATAATATAGGAATTATTGTGATATTATTTCCAAAAGCACACTCGCCAATATTATTGCCTGAAATTATCACCTTGCTGCTAGAAAATGTGAAAATTTCAACTCTATTGCAGCAACTAGAGATTATTCTTCTAACTGATTAATTATTAAGTAGTTTATTTGCTATGGCAAACAACGAATAAAATTACAACTGCGATTTGAAATGTTGAAAACATAGAAATATAGAGCACACACAAAAATATGACACTGTTATTTTTGGATAATTGTCCCTAAAAAAACCAAATGTGGCAAAACCATTGCAGTAGCTGAGGGTTGTTATTATTATGCAGCAGTGAAACTCTGAGTACAATAAAATGGATGTCAAATTGGCGATCCTCTTCGAAAGAAATACTAGTCAAGTCGTTTTGCCTGCTACCGCTCTGGAAACGATCCTCTCGACCCTCTGGAAATTTGCCTGGCCTCTGGCAACTGAATCCACCTCTAGCTCAACCATATCGGATTGCCTCTTGGAGAAACCCTTGTGCAGCCTCCTGGAGAAATAACTTGGCCTCCTCTCTTGACTCTCTGGAACTAGAATTCCTCCTTCAGAATTACTATCTTTGCCCCTCATTTTCTTTGCGTCCCCTCTCTAGCTCAAACTTCTCTCTGCTAAATCACTGTAGCTAGGAAACTCAAACTTTGCCAAGGAACTCAACCTCCTAGTGTGTTCTCCATCAACCCCATCGACCTCCTCTTATAATCTCCAGTTGGATCACCAATGGCCACAATTAAGTCGTTGTTGATGGTTGAGTCATTTCTAAGTTGATTCGTGTGAGTTTCTAGAGAAATCTCACCTTTCTCAATTAATTGTTGTGAATTAATCATTTTTCCTAAGTTAGACTTAGCAAAAATTTAATTACGGATTAATTAACTTAATTGAGTTGTTTCTTGGTGGATTTTCCAGAAACGCTTTCTGGGTTTTGGAGTCCTAGTGTTTCTCAGCCTCTCTGACCAAAGTTGAGACTAGAACACCATCTGATGCTACAAAAACTAACAGAAAAGGCAATATAATGTTTCAGTTTGGGTTTTTCTAGTGCTATTTTCATTTTTTATCGTGCTAAGATTGAGATCTAAGGGTTGTGTGAGTCTTGTGACCATTTTTCATCAAGCAAAGAAGGGAAAATCCATAGTTTTCCTTGCCATCAGCTGAGCATTTTTGGAGTGGAGATTTACTATACCATATCCATATTTCCAGGTATGCTTAAAAAAAATTGCCTTTTCTTCGTTTTTCAAGATTAGTATATACTATAAATTTAGTGTCTACTTCTTCTTACCCTTTTTTAAATTTCCACATTTGTTTTGTGTCGTAGGTCTAAAAATTTAATCAATGCTCTACAAAATGGAAAAGCCATTAGACCAAATGCAGGAGTATGGTGAGCCATGTGAGGGTGATAATAGAACAAAGTTGAGTTGCAATCTATCTGGAATGGAAATGTTTGGCGGAATCACCCGCTTGGAATACCAACTTGCCAAAATCCCAAGGCATGAAGTGAATATTTGTCCTCTAGGTACCCCAATCATCATCCTTATTGCAAAGAACTCAATTCTTGATATTGCTAGTGTTGATTTTTGTGTAGCATCAGAAGGTATTCCAGCATGCCACAATGCCCTCCCAAGTCAGCCTTAGAAAAAATATTAAATATGAAAAATAAAAATTATTATTTTGGCCTTCATGTAGGCCCCAAAAGATAAGTCAGCCCTATTGCCACACAATCTAGAAAGGGTCCTAAGAGGGGTTCCTAAGGGACAACTACTAGACCAAATGACAACAATGGGACAAAGACCCATTGTCACCTCAGTCAGTGTCCTCTACTTTTTACGGACTTTCACTGATGGGAGGAGTCTTGGCATGGAGGAAATCACTTGAAATGAATGGATCAATGACAAGGTGTAAAGTGATTCCCAATGCCCATTCAAGGGAGGGGCTCAATTATAGCTCAATACTTCGAGAGAAGCTAGGAAGGCTCTCCAAGAAATACCTAAGAAGAGAGTCAAGACCTAGGTTTATGAATATTCAATGATGATAAGTATGTAAGGCAAGACCTCTCTAGGGGCTTTGAAAGATAATTCTTTTCCACAATAGGGTTTTCACTCCACCAGAGAGACCTAGATAGAAATCCAAACAAGGCCTAGGGTTTTTGAGTAATCATTAGAGAGAACCAATGTGATCACTTGGTCAAGTAAGGGAAGAGAAAAGGGTCAAGAATAATCAAGTCTTCTTGATATTTATGTGCAAATGATCCTTTAGAGACCACCAACCATAGACTTTCAATATGAGCTTCCAAAGATATAGCTAGGGCTTGAGTTTTCCTGCAAAGCGATCGTGGGAATTGCTCCAAAACTGTAGGATCACTAGAGGAGACACTAACGCAGTATCCTATCCAAACGGATTTGCAAGATCACCCTTGCAATCCAATTCGTAGGAAACCCTAGTTAGTCGTCTAGGGTAGGGGCTGAAATTTTGAAAAAGGAGAAAAAGAGGAGAAAGAGGGTGTCCACCAAATCTTCTTGGACTACTAGTGCCTTACCCTTTGCTATGGAGTCTATTGTTGTTTTTCCACAATACTAGAGTCTATGTTAGAATCTTACATTCACTGGCGCTACCAATCCAAGTATGTTAATTTTGGACAACTAGGTCCAAACTCCATGTTGTGATGCTCAGATGAAGATGCCAATATTTTTATTAGATTCCTCTTTCGGAGAGGTGCAAGATCGATCTAAAGATCATCTTGATCTGATGAGCAGAACATTTATTTTGAATTTATTCAAAATATGTGTAGGTCGGCTTGAAATGAAATGTAGGCTTGAAGCCCCAGCAGTTGTGTCACACCCCCTCACAGATGGATATGTATTGGTCAACGTTGGAGGAAATTTTCACTCATCCATCCTCACACATTCTCTCTCATCATCTGATTGGTTCGATCATTTGGAGGCTCTTCTTCATCCACAAGTGGGAAAACGCAGCAAGGAGAAATTTCTGTTTTCGACCTAGGGTTTCAGCGCAGAGTTGACCAGCATTGACTTTGTTCAACACATGGTCAAACTGACCCCAACTTTGGTCAAAATTTCGATTTATGTAGTCCTCATTTTCTGGCACAGAAATCGAGGTTGATCGTTGACTGGGCTGCGTTGGCTTTTGCTGATCTTGTTGTCGTTGACCATTGATTGTGACAACGTTGACTTTCGTTGACTTTTGCGTTGACTGATCTAGCTGCCCGAGAGGGTTGTGTGACACTTCTGGTTGGCTAACCATATTGAGACTTTGTTGGTTGAAGCATCCTGTTGACTGTCGTAACGCACCAACACACTTATATATTTTTTGGCTTGTCTTCTGTCGATCTACTGGTATGTTCTATCAGCATTTTACTTTCTTGTTTATGTGATTGCTCACTGATATTGGGATAAAAAGTAAAGTTGCATCAAGCATAGAACATCTACAAAATTTACGAAGTATCACAACAAACTACTCTACACAGCGGAACAATAAATAGACAACGTTTTACAAATTTTAACTACCCAGCTTTGTTATATTGACAACATAATAATACAACGGTTTAGGGCTCTCATACCTGGGATAATGGCCCTCATACATCCACTGATACAAGACTACAACTGGGACTTGGTGTCAACAAATATGACAACCAAACTGCCTAAACAAGATACACTAACCATTTGGATGATGTAGCGCGCTCTCTCAGCTCCTCTCGTTCATACCCTGAACACATATTCCCGGTCCTTTGGCTTCGATCTACAACAACTCCAATCTGCCTCAATCAATGAACCCACTCCATTAGGTCATTGAACATGGCTTCAACTGCTCTCTAGTTGATCATTAGTCCTTTAACGCATCAACCTATGTTGCCAAGAAACGTGGGTTCGGGTTCGGGGACGAGGACGGTTACGTCATTTTTTGAAACAGGGTGCGTGGGTTTGTTAGGGGTATATTTTAATTTATAATTTATATATATAATATATAAATATAATAATAATATATTTTATAAATTATAAATTTATAAATTATAATTTATAATATATTCCTCTCTGTAACAATAATACAAGTACTAAGTAGTTATAAAAAAGTTGGATTTTGTTTATGATCCTCATAGTTGGGCTTGGGTCAAGTTTTATGGATCCTGTAAAAGGGTAAATTTCTGAATTTGCTGAAAGAATAGACTCTTCCCTGGGTCGAACGAATGAACTAAAAGAATGGCCTCTCGTCCCTGCGTCGAACGAATGAACTCAATGAAATGAAGTGAAGTGAGAACTTAGTTTAGGTTTAGACTTAGTATTTACGATTTACATTTTGATTTCAATAATTAAAAATTTAATTTTTTTAATTCAAAGTTTTAATTTGTAATTTTGTTAAAATTTAATATTTATTAAAATTTAATTTTAATTTTTAAATTTCAATAAAAAAATAAAATAAAAAATTAGTCAAAATCGATCATCAAGAACCCAAAGAACTCGATTTTCGAGTTCTAAGTACCCATCCTCAAGGTTCTTCGTACCCATTAAGGTAGAAGAACCCAATTTTCTTTGGAGAACCCAGTTCTTCACAGAAAAACCTTTTTTTTTTTTTTGGAACCCGATTCTTCACAGAAGAACCCAATTCTTCTGAATTCTTCTTAGAAGCACCCGTACCCGAATCCGGGACTTGAGTTCGAGAACCCCACCCCCGGGTTCGGGAACCCTTGCAACATAGGCATCAACACATCGAGACTCCTGTCGAGTTTTTCACAACTCTCAACTGCCCATTGTTGCTCCTCAACTCCTTTGGGTCTTCTTTCCCACTAGTTGCTCCTTAGTCCTTCAAGGACACAAACTCTTAGGGAATTCTTCCCACTAGTGGCTTCCTATGGTGCCCAATGAAGACACACTTAGGGCATGGAGGGTTTCCACCTATCACTGCAATATGTCCTTCTCCAACAATGAACTTGGGCTTATGTGATCTGCTCCTTGACCTCCTTTCTTTTTCCTTCAAGAATCAGCGCTAATCTCACATAATTCTGCCTCTTTTAACAATCCTCTTAGTCCTTCAAGAGGATGTACTTAGGGCTTGGAGCAAGCCACTACATCCCTTCTAACTCTTGTTATTTTGGCTGCTCCAACAATTGTCCTACACTAGGACCACGTCCTCTAGCAAATCGCATCAACATACATACCTCAATTGGCTGCCATTTGATGCCTCTTGAAGTCTCTGCCCGTGCTACTTCTAAAGTCTGATGTGGCTTTGGTTAGGGCTTATGTCTTCCCTAATTCTACCCTCAAACCTTCGTTGTCAACTCTCTCGTACTTGGCCCAATAGTCACTAGAAGAACCATGTCAAGAATACCTTCTTCTTATCTTCACTAGTCTTCCTATAGCTCTAGCACAATCACAGACATGTTTGATGTTGCTCTTTGGATGATATTCACAACCACTGTCCAAACTCAGGCCTCCAACCTGCACCTTTCCTTCTAGAATACATCCACCTTCTACTCTGCCAAAACCCTCAGATCCGAGCGAATATTGCTCTCCAAAACCCCTTGGAAACTGATTTGTAGCTTATTGTGGAACTCGGCCCTAGTTAGGGCATCCTTCCTTGCAAAAAATACATTCTTTACCCTCTTAGAACCTCCTCATACTGCACTATAGATGGAGATGAGTGCGACCTTGTTTAAGGAGCCTAGTAGGCTACTCGGCCTCCCTAAATAGGCCTCCTTCCCGCCTGCGTTCACAACAAAAATGCAAGGCTTGCAGCAAAGAGACCACCACTGTTTTTTTATGCCCAAAACAACCCTTCACCAACTCGGCTTAGTCTCCTTTTCGTTGCCTCTACCTACAATCTATAGCCCCAAAATTTACCCAGAACCATCCCAAACTGGGCTTTCTCAAACTTTCTTCCTTGCTGCGCGTGTCCTGTGAAACTCCTGGCCATTTACTTCGCCTAGTATAAGGAAAGGATGTGATGTTGGATGACGAATGAGGCTCCTCCTCATCCTTATTTATATCCTCCCTTAGGCTAACGTCTAGCCCTCCCATAAGGTCTATTCAAGTGAAGCCGACTTGAAATCTCTTAAAACAATTAGCCCACATAACATTCAAAAATTATTATATCCATTTCTAGAAGGCCTTTTTCGGTGCTTCGAGTTGCTCCTTGTTACTTTAAGGATGCCCTCTAACCTTTAAGTGCCAAGTCATCACATCTCATCATGGTTTTGGCCCCACACCTTTGGGTACAAAACCCCTAGGTTGTGTTCTAAACCCATAAACCATATTGTGTGCCCATTCTTCCAAAATCCCTTAGCCTAGGGTTTGGAGTACCTCCCAAACTACAAATCTCAACACTCCCTCTTAGCGAGGGAGGTACTTCCAACACTAGGAAGTCTCCATCAACATCACCAATGACACTAGCCCATCTGGTGCCCACCACTGTAGCATACTTTGTAGGATGAACCACACTATCTCGGTAGTGCCTCTGCCCTCAAAGCTACTTTGATACCATGTGAAAATTCTATTGCAGTTAATCTGGTTATTATTCTCTTATCTCTTAATGATTATTTGTCCTAGCAAATTAATTTACTGCAAATACTAAATAAAACACAACTACAAGTTTCACCAAATAAATAAACCATGCGAATTGTGAAAATATCACTCATAAAATTGACATCTATATTTTTGGACAAATTGTCCCTGGAAAATCCCCAAGGTGGGGAAAACCAATTTAGCAAACAAGGGTTTTATTAATCTTCAACAAATCTTTAATTGAAATAATACATAAATTGCTTGCCATAAATTAGCAAAGCACTGACAAATTATTTTCTTACTTTTGCAAGCAACTTCGACTTCCTAAAAGTTATTTGACCCCTTTGAATCAATTCAACCCTCCTGTATGGCCTAGAATCAACCCACACGTGTGGCCTGGAGAATCCATTGGCAGCGCTTACTCCCCAGTAGAATAATTTAGCCTCCATTGTGTTAGTTTTTGTAGCATTAGATGTGTTCTAGCGATGAAATTTGGTGGAGAGGCTAGAATAAATGAGTTCTTCAAAACCCCTAAATTGTTTCTGGAAATTCCACCTAGCAGTGTCTCAAATAGATTATTAGCCGTTTTTAAAATATTTCCTAAGTCTGAACTTATGGAATATGGTTAATTAATCAATATTAATTGAGATAAGGTGAGAGTAGTCTAGAAACTCACACAAATCGACTTGCAGATAATCCTAGCCCTTGATTAAGATTTAATCTTGGACGTTGGAGTCCTAACATAGGACTCTAAGAAGAAGTCGATGGGCACTTGGAGAAGACACACTAGAACACTTCAGCAGTTCGATTTTTTTGGCAGATCGATTTCCAGAGAGCAGCAACAGTTACTGGAGAGCAGCAACAGTTACAGTTACAGTACCACAGTGAGGTTGACGCAGGGGTTGCGTAGAAGCCACTAGAGGACTGTGTTCTCTCGAACTAGTGCTCTGATACCATGTGAAAATTTCACCGCTGAAATCCTATTGCAGCAACTAGTATTAATTCTTCTAACTGTTAAATTAATTATTCTGTTTATTACTACAAAAATACCGAATTAAAGTTTAAACACACTGCAACCTTCACAAATAAAACTATGGAAATAAATAGCGTTGGAAACTAAGAAAATTCTAGCACACACACACAATAAGAATGACACCGTTAATTTTGGACAATTGTCCCCGAAAAAACCCAACTTGGGAAAACTGGTGCAGCAGCTGAGGGTTTTATTACTATGCAGCAGTGAGAAATTCTGAGTACAATAATATGGATGCCAAATCTGGCAACCTTCACAAATAAAACTGTGGAAATAAATAGCGTTGGAAACTAAGAAAATTCTAGCACACACACACAATAAGAATGACACCGTTAATTTTGGACAATTGTCCCCGAAAAAACCCAACTTGGGAAAACTGGTGCAGCAGCTGAGGGTTTTATTACTATGCAGCAGTGAGAAATTCTGAGTACAATAATATGGATGCCAAATCTGGCAATCTTACAGAGAAAAATACTAGTAAAATTTTAGTGAGGAATTTTCCTCACCCCACAGGAAAATTCAAGCTCTAACTGTAGCTCCAAGTGAGTCGTTCAAAATGCTTCTGCACTGGCCTGCATCACCCTAGTGCAATATCTTCCACGCTCAGTCTAAATCGGCTACTCCTGTAGCCGTCTTGTCTGCCACTAGCTAAGAAACTATCTCTCCATCCTTTTGGAACCCTTTCCTAGCCTCTAGAACTGAAACTCAGCTTCTCTCCAACTAAATCTAACTTCCCTCTAGAGGCTTCTTCGTAGCCCCTACATTAGCCTCACTGTGGTACTTCTGCCTCTCTACAAATGCACTCGCTGGATCTAGAAATCTTCCTCCAGCCTCACTATCCCTGCCCCTCACTATCTCTGCTTCTATGTATCTGTAGAAAATCCACTCTTTCCTTTTTCTTGGTTGTTGCTCTGCTACTCGTAGTCCCTTCTAGAATGTGTGGCTCTGCTAGCTACTATTTCCAATCTGCAACTGGAAATTCGAACTTCTGAGACTCGAAGTTCCCTAAGAGAAATTTTCCCCTCTGTTGTGTGTGCTTTTCGATGTTGTCATAGCAATAAACTGAATAATTAATTTATCAGTTAGAAGAATTATGTAATATTCCCAATTAGTAGCAGCTAATTGGAAATATTAATTTTGATCAATTTTTCCTTATATAATTAAGTTATAAATAAAGGTGAGTAAAGGGGGACATAACTCACTCTAAAAATAAAGTGCACTCCCTAGTAGACACAACATTGTAACTTAAGTGAACCAAGGGGGGCAAAAGGACCACATAGGGAAGGGGCCCACGTGAACACTTGGAGAGACAGCGCAGGTTGAGTTGGCAACGTGGGGGCCAAGGAGGCTATGTTGGATGAGAGGCCTAGGGTTTGAGAGAGAGAGAGGCCAACGTTATATAAGGAGGAGAGCCTCCTCATTTGGAGCATTCGATTATTATGCATTTGAGCTAGTCACTTCGACTTCCTGAGCACGCTGGCTGTTTAGCCTGTCTGCGGCACTTTTTAGTGCATTGAGTGTCTCCGTTCGGAGATCTCACCCTCAGCCCCGGGGGACTTCGAGTGCCTGCTCGGGTGAGGTAGCTCCATCAGTCTTTTTGCAGGAGGATCGATTAGTGGAGTTGTGGAGGAGCAGTGCATTTGGTGACTGCGCAGTCTTGAGAGGGAGGACGCAGTCACTTTTGGTGGGAGCTCCAGATCGAGATTTTTTGGAGGATTTGAGCTTGGAGATTGAGCAAGGGACCAGCCCTTGCATATTGGAGGATTTTGGCAGAGTTTTGGGAGGAGTTTTAGAGTATTCTCTTCAGTGGCAGCGCAGAGCCTTGAGGGATAGCGTAGATCCTCAAGGGGGTGATTTTCGGTGGTCAGGTATTTTCGAAAATCTTTCTGGGTTTTTCTGGGTTTGTTGACTAGAGGCTGATTCTAGAGTTTCAGCATTTTCTGAGGTGGGGAGCAGCCCCAAATCTTCATGTGATCTCAGCAGTAGCAGCAGCACAGCAGTTCTCCGGCAGTTTGGACGCAGATCAGTTTGCAGCCATTTCTCTACCATTCTGAGAGCTTTTCTTCACTTGCCTGGTGCAAGTCTAGGTGCCATCACTCTGATCACCAATTGTACTCATTTCTATTCTCAGTATAATAAAATGGCTTGGCATTCTATCTATATTTCTTGAGTATCTGTTTATGTCTACATTGCTATTATATGCTTGCACTACTGTTATTTTTATCTATCAGAGCATTACTGTTAGTATACCACTTGGTGTGTTTACCCCATACTCTTAGACAGAGTCTGGAAAGGGCCAGGTAGCCTCCAGATCTCACCCTCTTTTCAGAGGTGACATATCTAGTAAACGCCCTCCCAGTCCATCTCTGGTTGGAGTTTGTTGTGTTTGAGAGATATCCCTGAAAAGGGATATGAAAATTAATACCAATTTTTCTACCTTGAAAACTTTAGCTTTTGCTCGAGCAATGATGACTGAAAATTCCCTCTTCCTCCCATAACGTCTATGCCGGAAAATTGGGTTTCTCTGTCATTTCAAACCATAGAATAACTTTGATTTCCGTCAATATAATACTATGGAACCAGAAGAAATTCTTCAAGCAAATCGATTCTGAATTCATTATTTCAGTGTTTGCAGCTCTGACTCACCCTCTTTTCAGAGGTAACATATCTGGTAAACGCCCTTCCAATCCATCTCTGGTTGGAGTTTGTTGTGTTTGAGAGATATCCCCGAAACGGGATATGAAAAATTAATACCAATTTTTCGATCTCTTGAAAACTCAGCTTTTGCTCTGCAAATTGATGACTCTGGAAAATTCTCTCTTCCTCCGACAACTTGGCCTCTCTCCGGAAAATTGGCCTCTCTCTGTCATTTCAAACCATAGAATAATTTTATCTCCCTCTGTCATTGAGAAATTGGAGATCACTGTGAAGAAATTCTCTCAAGCAAATCGATCTCAATCACTATTGAACCTTGCTTCTAGTGTCTTCCATGCTATCATTGTGTCCTTTCTCGCTCGAATTGCCTCTCCAAGGGCCCCATTGATTCCCTCATTAATGAATCAACAGCCACGATCTAATCACAATCGATGGCTATGGTCATTTTGACCCCATCAAGTCACTTTTCCATAAGTCATTAGAGAGAAATCGACTTGTCTCAATTAATATTGATTAATCAACTCATTTCCCTAAGTTAGACTTAGGAAAACTGGTTAATTATATCTAATTAAGACATTTTCCCTTTATAAAATAAATTGGACTTGAAGATAATTAGCCCATTTGTGTTCCTAGCCTCATTGATACCATTTGATACTAGAACACTTGTCTGAGCTACAAAAACTAACAGTACAAGATGAGCTTGTTGTAGAAGGGGAGAAAGTGTCAGACTCAAAATTGGTAAGGATAGCTTTGAACAGTTTCATAGGGCAGTGGGGTACCTTCGTTAAGGGAGTCTTGTCACTGGAGAATCTCCTAACCTGGGATAGGTTGTAGGATGACTTCACCCAAGAGGAGACTCGTGAGGAGGCACTACGTGGCAAACACGTAAAAGTTGAAGGGGATGAGGAGAACATTTCTCTTTCAGATCATGCAAAAAAGGTTAAAGGGTTGCCAAACTAAACAAAGGAGAGGAAGGATCCTCTCATAATGAGAAGAAGGACATGACTAAAGTCAAGTGTTTTTCATGTCACAAGCCAAGACAATATGCAAGCCAATTTCCAAACATAAATAAAGTCAAGGGAAAGCATAGGCTGCAGCATCAACAGATATTGAAGGATTTGCAACAAAATTTGAGTTCTCATTGGTGGCTACTTGTATTTTTAGCAGTAGTGTTAGAAGTGCCTAGTTTGTGGACAATGATGCATGGTTCGTGGATAGCAAAGCATTTCTCCATATGACAGGAATGAGGGAAGTCTTTCCTAGTGTTTCAGAGATAGATTCAGACATGCATGTGAAAGTTGGTATGAATACAATACATGCAATGAAATAGGTTGGAATAGTGTTATTCCAGCTAGAATCAAGAAGACCTCTAGAGGTGGTAGAGGTGTTATATGTCCTAGAGCTGAAGACAAACTTGCTCTCAGTATTAGCTTTGGAGGACAAAGGGTATGATGTTGTGTTCCGGAAAGGACAAGTATTCACACATTTAGAGGGAGCTACCCAAGACACAATAGTAAATCTTGGTGTCAAGAAGGGTAAGGTGTTTAGATTGCAAGACCAGCTTATAGGTAGATCCAAGGGGATCTTGGATCAAGGATCAATGTTAGTGACAGAGATTGAGCAAGAGGTTTTGAAGATTGAGTTAAGACTGGGGACTCAATCTTGTAATTTGGAAGATTGGCAGGAGGCCTATTCCATATCTATCATAATCAGTTGGCATGAGCTTTGATGGATGCTTGGGAGCAGGGTCCTAGGAGCATGGTTTGGAGAAATGGGCTTGTAGTGTAGATTCTAAACGAAGTAACAGGGAAGAATTCTAGTTCAGAGGGAGTAGCTACAACAATGGATGATGTGGTGGGATTGGAGATAGATCCAAGTGCAAGAAGTTCTTCTAGTAGTACCTCTCTCGCTAAGAGGGAGTGTTGATTTTTATAGCTCGGAAAGGTACTTCTACACAAGCGTTGTGTTTAGGCATGCAGCAGTGGCCCACATTGTCCTTAGAACACTTGCTCTAATGTGAGCTAGTTGCTAATGTAACTTAGCCTAAGTCTAACTTAGGAAAAAGTATATATTATTATGTTGGCTTATTGAGTTAAAATAAACTTAGGAAAAGTAAAATTTACTTCAGTGATTTTGTTTTAATATTCGTCACTGATCTCGAGTGAGGCAAGGTCTAATATTCGCCGTTTATCACTTTGATATTAGGGTTATGGTTAGGGATTTAGCTCAATATAAAGTTATAAAAGCAAGGTTGAGGAGAGGAGAAAGACACACTATAGCAACACAAGATTGAGAGAGGCATCTCAATGAGTAGTGTGCTAGGTCCAAGGAGCGCAAAGAGGTTGGAGATCTAGGTCTGCAAGAAATATCAAGCACCGATCTAGGGTAGATCGGATCAAATCCAAGTTATTTTGTATTTTATATTATCTCAATTGGGTCATTAGCCGAGGACCAGAGCCCAAGTAGGTTCCAAGTCATTTTTTTAACTGATGAACTGATTTGATTGCGCAGAAATTTTTATCATGATTTCATGTTATCGATTATTTAAATTTGCTTCTATCAAATTTGTGTTAGGAAACTAGCCTTGTATTCATTCAGTAGATTAGTTCTCTGCTAGGAATTAAATATCAGGTGCTAGGTTTGCAGTAATTCTAACAAATGGTTGAGGTAAACAATGGAAAATTGGATAAATATGCATTGTAAGAGTCGATCTTTTGGTGGTAAGGTTCATCACTAGTTATATAGTATTGCTATATACACTAGAAATTACTAGACATTGGATGAATTTGTAAAATTCTTGTCATATATATGTATTAAGGAAACAAAACCAAAGGATCTTGATACTATTTGTATGGATTATGAGAGAGATATGCAAAACAAATAAAGGATGTGTTGTAGCATAATTTGACTCAACTAAAAGTCAATAGAGGTCCTGAGCAATTCAAGGTTGTTGAGGAACAATTGTTAGAATGTCAAGAAGACCTGCAATATGCTCAAAAGGATAACCACAAGCGCAACGAGGATTCATCATCACATGTGCACTGGAACCAAAGTCAGGGAAGCAGCAGTAGCATTGGAGGTGTAATCTAAGCCAGAGGGGCAACAAAGAGAAAAACGTGCAGGAGGGGTCAAGTCGGGCTTATTTGCGTGCAGAACAGTTCAAGAGCCGGACCGATGGGCACGTTCAAAACATTACACACTGGTCAGGGTTGAGTCAGGCTCATTCGCAAGCTCAAGAGAGACTAGTGCTATAGAATGTCATTTAATGCTAAGATGTCTTGAAGTTAAAGTTAAACAAGATTATCATTCTTCCAAGTTCGAGTACAGCGAAAGCTCGTATTCATTGCACCCATATCCAACGACCACCCGGGAGCACAAATTGCACAAGATTTATACCAAGGAGTTCCCCTACAAGCAGTCTCGTTAAATCCGCTCACCCGCAAATCGACGGTTGACATTAACTGCGGGAAGACTCTCTTCAAATTCCAAAAAACCACTTAAGTTCCCTCTCAAGTGGTTTCAGGTTTCGATAAAGGACATTACATGGTGACAACTGGAGCCCACGCCCTTTACTTTTAAATCAGAGAAAGCAGAGAAATGGTGTATTTTCCTTAAAAGAACTTAAGGGTTTTGGAGGAGGCGCAAAGGGGAAAATAGGTAGTCAAGATCAAAGCGCAAAATTGAAGTGGAGAGATGGACGATGGAGATTAAATCACAAATCGCAAATCGCAAGTTTCAAAGGATAGGTGCGGAGGTAAACGTTAAAATCGCTGAAGTGCGATATGCGATGGCGTGGCAAGGTGACGTGGCCCCCACCCCACAGATCGCAGTTGATTTATGATGACATGGCAAGCTGACGTAGCAAATGACGTGGCCCTGGCCCACATACCGCACCTTGCAAGTTTTAAAAGTTAGGTGCAAAGGATGTGAGTTATAATCGCCAAAGTGCGATATCCGATGCAGTGGCGCTTGATCGCAAATCGCTAATCACAAGTTTTAATGAATAAGTACGGAGGTAAGTGTTAAATTCGCCGAAGTGTGATATGCGATGACGGTGGGACTCGATCGCATATCACACATCGCAAATTTTAAAGGCTAAGTGCTAAAGAAAAGTTAAAAAAAAACGACATGCGAAGTGCGTTGTTGGGTGGATGCGATGTGGTTTCAAAAGTGAACTCCAAAGGATTTCAAATCTAGAGGTAAGGCATTTCTTGTGTTAAATCGCATCGGAAGAAGAAAAGAGGATTATTATGTAAATTCGGTGAAATGCCTTGATAATGGAAGAAAGTTTGAACACTAGCAGAGAGACTCGGGTAAGTGACCTGACGCAGAGCAAAGGAGAAAAGAAGAATAAACACAACAGGCACGCGCAAAAGAGGCAAAGTCGGGTAGCAGGTGACATGATGACAGCGTTTGAAACGCAAAAGCATGGGCAGAGTCTGGTGGAGATGCGTTTATGCAGAACTGTTAGGACATCGCAGCCGAAACAGAAGAAGACACACCAGCAACAAATCAGACTCAGCAAAAGGATTATATTCCAAGTGTATTTTGTTTTCTTTGTTAAGATCGAAGCTACAATGGTGTCCTCGATTGCAATGTAATAAGTAGTTTAACAGTTTAGGCAGTTTAGGAGTTTCAAGAAGCTTGAGCAGTTACAAACTGCTGTTGTTTGTATTTAAGGAAGAGAGAAAGAGGGAAGGAGGGTTCTGAGTTCTGGACCTCTTGGGGGACTACATTCTGTACTTCTTTTTCTGATGGGTAAATGAAAGAAGCAGTAAGTTTCCTGCAACTATTGATGGTGATTCGTGTTTCTTGTGCCATTTTGTGTCCTTTCTTCTTTGAATGAAGTGAAGTAATGTAGCAGTCGGTCTCTTAATTACATCTGTGAGTAAGAGTTAAATAACCTTAATTTGCACTCCTTCACTCCATCTCTTCTCCCTTCACAAATTCTCTCTGAAACTTAAAAGTATAGATTATGTTTTTACAGCATATTATTTTGAGTTTCCCCTCTTTTCACAAACTCCTGATGAAACTTTAAAGTAATAGATTATGTGTTTACAGCGTATTATTTCGAGTTTCCTCTCTCTCCATGAATTTCTTCTGCAACTTAAAAGTGGTAGATTCTGTGTTTACAACATATTACTTTGAGTTTCCCTGCAGTTCTTCTTTTCTTTCAGATATCAGCAGTGAATGGCATTATGAAATCCTTTATTATTCCAGATCATTAAGGGTTTTAGAAAACTAGTCTCCAAAGGGATAGAACAAAGACCTCATGATAAAATCATTTTTGTGACACACTTTTAAAATGTCTTAAGCATTGATTCCTTTCACAACCGAGGGATTGTCTCTTAAGAAACAACATTTTTTGGCGTCGTTGGCGGGGACGAAGGCACGAAGTATTTTTTCCCTAGGTATTGAAATCTATTTCTTGATGGTGAACAAGATTTATATACAAACTTGGTTGTGTATTATTCGCCTGGCGACTCCTCTGATGAAGGTTTCATTAGATGAGGAATTCTGCAGGCAAGAAAATGAGAAAGCACCGTGGAAAATACAGATATCAGAGTTTGAATCCTTTAAAGGAAGTTTTATTTTTCACTATTAGTTTGGTGGTCTATTTTCCCTTACATATCAAGGAGATTGTTTCCTGCTTTATTTTCTCAGAAGATCATAAGGCCCAAAATGTACGTTCTTTATTGGAGAAAGAAGATTTTTCTTTTGATTGTATTATTGATCTTGACACAACTTTATCTCCTAAATATGAAAGGAGAGATGATTGTTGCATTACTATTCCTGAAGGTAATATGTCACAGTCTGGGCATAAAGGTGAGGATTCATCATCTTTGGGTGATAACATTCTACCTCATAAGAAATTTGCTTCTTTCCAGCTTGGAACCAAGGTGATTTTCAAACCCTTGGTGCTGCCCACAATCCTCCATCAATATCCTTCAAAAGGATTCAAATTTTTGCCAAGTTTTTTTGGAGAGGAGGAAGATATTTCAGCTGAACAACATATCTTGGAATTTAAGTACTTTCTGGACAAATTTCAAATTATTTATAAAGACGTGGCTTTAAGGATGTTTTGTCATTCATTAAAGTAGGGTGCTCAACAATGGTTCCAGTGTTTGGAAGCAAGTTCAATTAGTTCCTGGCAAGGTTTTCAAGATATATTTCTTAGATATTGGTGCGAGCGTAAGTCATATGAAAAACACCTTTTGGAATTATATTCTATCCAGAGGCAGAGCAATGAATCAATCGCTAAGTTTAATAGGAGGTTTCAAAAAATTTATTTCAGCATGCCAAAAGAGATTCGGCCTCTTGAAGTTGTAGCTATGGTTTACTATTTGAAGGCTCTTTCTGTTGTCTTGGCTTTTTATCTCAAGGAGAGAAAGCCTTGCACCCTAGAGCTGATGTTTCTTTATGCATAGGAAATCGAAGATAATGTGTGGGCTTGTAGAAATTTCCCCTGTCATGTTGAAAGAACAAGTTTCGTTGAAGACAAGAGGGCCTGTCAAGAAAACATTGGAATTGCTTTACAAGAGAATGAAAATTCAGAGATGAATAAGGATTTTCAAAAGGGATTAGGGGATCCTTGTATTGCTGAAACACAAGAATTCAAGCATTATGAGGATTCTGGTCAGAAATTCGTTGCAACAGCGGAACTACACGCTAAAAGCCTAGAAGATCATTACAATTTTCATACTTTTAATGATTTTTTGAATAGAGGAGAAACTAATGGAGCTTCTCAGGTGTGTTTGCAGGAGGGGGAAGATTTTTGTCAAGAATTGGCATTATATGAAGAACATCAGCATTATGAGGAACAAACCTTAGATTTATCTTTCTGGCCTAAATGGTTATCAGCAAAAAACAACAATCAATCTTCTCACATACAACCTCAAATTGAGGAGTCAAACAGTGAAGGAAGCTGCCCTGTTCAAAGAAGTCTACATCAGCAAGATGTTCAAGAAAAGGAGGCAGCTGAAAATTTGTCTCATCAGTTCTATGATCCAGTGGCTGACTAGATGACAACTTTCTTTTGTCAACAACAAGCATTTATGCAAGGGTATGTGCAAAGCTTTGTATCTACAAAATTTTCAAGGTACATCCCTGTTTTGATTTTCAAATTTCCACAGTATGGGGGCATTAAGTCTAACACACAGATGCTGGATTGGTGCCATTGGAAGGCTGACTTTTCCTGATTGAGTTCAAACATGAATACATATGTAGGAGTTGTGCATAAATAAGCTTAGAAGTTGAGCATTTTCAGTTGTAGTATTTCTAGTTCGGTATTTTTAGCTTAAGATAAAGGAAGAAGTCCAAAGTGTAGCATGTTTCGGGAGGATTTCATACTAGATCAACTCACATTTGGGATTGACTCCATGCCCAATAACGACTAATGATCTACTAGTGCTCTTTGACTCCATGCCCAATGAAGGCTATTGTTCTACAAGTGCTATTTGACTCCATGCCCAATAACGGCTACTGATCTACAAGTTCTCTTTGACTCCATGCCCAATAAAGGCTACTGATCTACAAGTTCTCAGCACTTTGCTACCATAGTGTTGTCCCCA
The DNA here is from genome assembly GCA_034641835.2 of Pinus albicaulis. Lineage (NCBI taxonomy): Eukaryota > Viridiplantae > Streptophyta > Pinopsida > Pinales > Pinaceae > Pinus > Pinus albicaulis. The sequence continues at coordinate 797,452,122 of CM076576.1, read as the reverse complement.
ATTGGAGCCAGATGTTGTAGCATAATTTGACTTAGCTAAAAGTCAAGAGAGGTCCTGAGAAATTCAAGGTTGTTGAGGAACAGTTGTTAGAATGTTAAGAAGACCTGCAATATACTCAAAACAATAACCACAAGCGCAACGAGGATTCATCATCACATGTGCACTGGAACCAAAGTCAAGGAAGCAGCAGCAGCGTTAGAGGTGTAATCTAAGCCAGAGGGGCAGCAAAGAGAAAAGCATGTAGGAGGGGTCAAGTCAGGCTTATTCGCGTGCAGAACAGTTCAAGAGCTGGACCGATGGGCACGTTCAGAACATTACACACCGGTCAGGGTCAAGTCGGGCTCATTCGCAAGCTCAGGAGAGACTAGCGCTACAGAATGTCATTTAATGCTAAGATGTCATGAAGTTAAAATTAAACAAGATTATCATTCCTCCAAGTTTGAGTACAACGAAGGCTCGTATTCATTGCACCCAGATCCAACGACAACCCGGGAGCACAAATTGCACGAGATTTATACCAAGGAGTGCCCCCGCAAGCAGTCTCGTTAAATCCACTCACCCACAAATCGACGGTTGACATTAACTATGGGAACACTATCTTCAAATTCCAAAAAACCGCTTAAGTGCCCCCGCAAGTGATTTCAGGTTTCGATAAAGGACATTACGTGGTGATAGCTAGAGCCCATGCCCTTTGCTTTTAAATCAGAGAAAGCAGAGAAATGGTGTATTTTCCTTAAAGGAACTTAAGGGCTTTGGAGGAGGCGCAAAGGGGAAAATACGCGATCAGGTTCAAAGCGCAGAATATGGAGAGATGGATAGCAGAGATTAAATCGCAAATCGCAAATCGCAAGTTTCAAAGGATAGGCGCGGGAGGTAAACTTTAAAATCGCCGAAGTGCGATATGCGATGGCGTGGCAAGGTGACATGGCAAGATGACGTGGCAGTGACGTGGCCCCGACCCCATAGATCGCAGTTGATTTATGATGACGTGGCAGTGACGTGGCAGATGACGTGGTCATGGCCCGCGTACCGCACATCGCAAGTTTTAAAAGTTAGGTGCAAAGGGTTTGAGATATAATTGCCAAAGTGCGATATGCGATGTGGTAGGGCCCGATCACAAATCGCAAATCGCAAGTTTTAATGAATAAGTGCGGAGGTAAGTGTTAAATTCACCGAAGTGCAATATGCAATGACAGTGGGACTCGATTGCATATCGCACATCGCAAGTTTTAAAGGCTAAGTGCTAAAGAAAAGTTAAAAACAACAACATGCAAAGTGCGATGTTGGGCGGATGCGATGTGGTTTCAAAAGTGAACTCCAAAGGTTTTCAAATTATGAGGTAAGGCATATCTTGTGTTAAATCGCATTGGAGGAAGAAAGGAGGATTATAACGTAAAGCCGGTGAAATGCCTTGATAATGGAAGAAAGTCTGAACACGGGCAGAGAGACTCGGGTAAGTGACCCGACGCAGAGCAAAGGAGAAGAGAAGACTAAACACAGCGGGCACGCGCAGAAGAGGCTAGTCAGGTAGCAGGTGACATGATGACAGCGTTCGAAACGCAAAAGCATGGGCAGAGTTGGGTGGAGATGCATTTATGCAGAATTGTTAGGACATCACAGTCGAAACGGAAGGAGACACACCAACAACAAATCGGACTCAGCAAAAGGATTATATTCCAAGTGTATTTTGTTTTCTTTGTTAAGATCGAAGCTACAATGGTGTCCTCGATTGCAATGTTATAAGTAGTTTAACAGTTTAGGCAGTTTAGGAGTTTCAAGAAGCCCGAGCAGTTTTTGGACCTCTTGGGAGACTACATTCTGTACTTCTTTTTCTAATGGGTAAATGAAAGAAGCAGTAACTTTCCTGCAACTATTGATGGTGATTCATGTTTCTTGTGCCATTTTGTGTCCTTTCTTCTTTGAATGAAGTGAAGTAATGTTGCAACCGTTCCCTTAATTACATCTGTGAGTAAGAGTTAAATAACCTTAATTTGCGCTCCTTCACTCCATCTCTTCTCCCTTCACAAATTCTCTCTGAAACTTAAAAGTAATAGATTCTATGTTTACAACATATTATTTTGAGTTTCCCCTCTCTTCACAAACTCCGGATGAAACTTTAAAGTAATATATTATGTGTTTACAACATATTATTTCGAGTTTCCTCTCTCCATGAATTTCCTCTGAAACTTAAAAGTGGCAGATTCTGTGTTTACATCACATTACTTTGAGTTTCCCCTGCAGTTCTTCTTTTCATTCAGATATCAGCAGTGAATGGCATTATGAAATCTTTTATTATTCCAAATCATTAAGGGTTTTAGAAAACTAGTCTCCAGAGGGATAGAACAAAGACCTCATGATAAAATCATTTCTGTGACACACTTTTAAAATGTCTTAAGCATTGATTTCTTTCACAACCGAGGGATTGTCTCTTAAGATACAACAGGATGAATTGAAGAGAGCAAAAGAAGAACTTCATAAGAGTTACTTGCAAATGGCCAAAATTGTAAGACAATTTTCACTTAAAGGAAGAATTGATAAAGAAGATGAAGGAACCAAAAGGTTCTGTAGTCGTGATCAAGATGACCTTAATAATGTTAAGAATATGAAAAGGCATCTAAAGGAGCTAGAACAAAATATCATAGGTGTAGAGACTACCAAGAGTGTTGAAGAGGAAATCAATGAGAATGTTGAAAAAGTCCTAAATACCAATGAACCCAAACCAAAAATGCCAAAAGAATTGAAGGAGAAAAGAAATTGATGGTTGGTATCATTTTTCAACTTCAAATGAACAAGGAAGAGAAGATAAAAATGATAACTAGAAAACACTTAATGAGGTCGAACATCATTTCAAGTATGTAACGATCAATTATGCTTGTATGATCTCAAAACTAGAATAATTGATTAAGCACAAAAGCTAGATTTTCCCATTATAACAGAGAAGAAGATAGATGATAAAGGTGTGGGCAATAAATGCACACCCTCAGAGGAGGAGCCTCATTGACATCCTCCTTACCACAAGTCTACACAAGAGCAAGCAAAACATCCTCACTTTAAAATAAGTGGATGGTAAAATCAATAGTGTTCGTGGAATTTGGTATCAAAGGAATCATTATGCAATTGGATATTATCAAAGGCCAACAATGCATGGAATCGAAGAAATGAAGCTATGCAATATCAAATTATAGAGGATTCATATAAACAAGAATCAATTATGCATGGATTGATAGTCGTTAGTTGTAACAAGAAAGCAAATTACGAGGAAATCTAATTACTTGGTTTCATCATATTTTAAACACTGACAAATATTTTAGGACAAAAGCTTGTTAGGATGGGGTACTATATAATGTATGTAATGACCCTAATGGTTGTACAAAGGGGTCAACTGTATATATATAAAAATAGGACATTGAGTGAGGACTAATATATAAAAGAGGTCAATAGGGTCATATTGTTAGTTTTTGTAGCATCGGATTTGTTCTACCCACGAAAATTTGTGGGGAGGCTAGAATACAGGAGATCTCCAGAACCTAGAAATCGTTTCTGGAAATTCCACCTAGAAATCACTTATTTAGATTATTAGTCAGTTTTTAAATATTTGCTTAGTCTAAACTTAGGGAATATAGTTAATCATAATTAATTAAGTCAAGGTGTGAATGATCTAGAAACTCACACGGATCGACTTCAAGTTAATCCTAGTCATTGATTAAGATCTAATCTTGGTCGTTGGAGTCCCAACATAGGATTATAAGATGAAGTCGATGGGCACTTGGAGAAGACACTTGAGAGGTTCGATTTCATGAGCAGATCGATTTCCAGAGAAGTAGCAGTCAGTTGTCGGAGAGAGAGATCTAGTGAGATCGAAGCGGTGAGGAAGAGGGGCAGAGACAGTGAGCTGGAGGAAGGATTTCAAATCTGGTGAGTGCATTTGCAGAGGCGCAGAAAAGCCATAGAGAGCCTGACGCAGAGGCTGCGCAATAGCCTCTAGAGGCAGTTTCGATTCTGTTAGGGAAAGACGAGTTTCAGTTCCAAAAGCTGGACAGAGGTTCTGTAGGCCAAGAGAGACATTTTCCCAGACAGAAGCAGACCAAACAACTTGAGGAGAAGCTAGTTCAAACTGAGTGCAAAAGGGACTGCGCTAGTGTGATGCAGTCGCTGCGCAGAGCCAGTTTGGACGACTTACATGGAGCTGATGTTAGAGCCCAGATTTGGTTGTGGAGTGAGGAAATTTCCTCACTAGATTTTTCCTGCCAGTATTTCTCTGTAGGATTGCTAGCTTCGGCATCCAGTTGTACTCAGATTATTTTCACTGTTGCTTAATATTAAAACCCTCATTTGTTGCACCGGTTTTTCCGCTTTGGGTTTTCCCGGGGACTTTGTCCAAAAATAATTGTGTTAATGATGTGCATGTGCTAGCATTTCTTCCAAAGTTTTATTCTTCTATAGTTTTTATTTTTGAAGGTTGCAATGTATTTGTTTCAATATTTGCAGTAGAAAACTGCAGATAAATTGTTAAATTTAATTACCAATTAGGAGAAACAATATCAGTTGTTGCAATAGGATTTCGGTTTACAGAACTTTCACATGGTATCAGAGCACAGATGATAAGCCAAAGAGCTCAGTAGCTAAGACAGAAGGAGTTTCGCTCTTCAATGTGGACAGCAGGTCGAAACCCCAGAGGCAGGGTAGTCACTTTGCCAGGAGGCCGAGTCACTTGAGGAGAATTCGATTTTTTGAGTGAGGGACAGAAAAATTCAAGCTCTCCAGATTGAGGGATTCCAGAGGCAGAGGGAGAAGCCAGTATTTTCGTAGAGCGGATCTCTAACTGGATGCAATAGTTTTGCAGCAGTTTGCTAGAGCAGAGCTAGCGTCGGGTGGAAGGAAGCAGAGCACACACTAAGGGAAATTTTCCCTCAGGGAACTTCTAGGCTCAAGAAGTTCGATTTCCCTTGCAGATCAACAATCTTTTTGAGCAAAGTCTCTCACTCCAAAAGGGAGTGTGAATAGTTGAGAAGCAGCTGAGCCAAAGGGAAGAGAAGATTTTCGACAGTTCGTTGAGATGGCCACTGTTGGACTTCATGATCAGGACAGGTTGGATGGGGCTTCCAACTACGTCATTTGGAATGCAAGGATGTCCTTCCTTTTGGATGAGTTTCACCTGAAAACATATATTGATGCATTGGTACCGGTTCCCACGAATGCGGATCAGCTGAAGGAGTACAGAAAGGAAATGGCGTAGGCAAAGAGATTGATCCTAGATGGTGTCAAGGATCATGTGGTCTCACATATTGCTGGAAAAGATACCGCCAAGAAGATGTGGGATTCTCTTGCCACGTTATACCAAGGTACTTTCGAGCAGCGGAAGATGTACCTCGAGGAGAAGCTGAGATGCATCCGGTTGCGGAAAGGGAAATGTGAAAACTTCTGAATTTGAAAACTTCTGAATTTACTAAACATAAATCCTACAGTAGTAATCTTATTTACTTCTCCTACTTGTTTTATTAACTTAACAATTTATTTTTCTGAATAATACAAGAAAAACATCAAAGTAAATACATTGCTTCCTACACAAATATTGTAATGAATAAAATAATATAAATAATGATTAATTAGTTAATTAGTAATTAGGTTGAAAGGGCATGTCTACATGAGACATGACCTTTTGTGAAGAGGCATCTGTCTAGGTATATAAGCAGGCCTCATTTGTAACATTCATATCAGGTCATTCATCGTACATTTTATATAATAATATTTGTATTTTCAATGGATATTTTGATATTCCAAGTCTCCTGGAGTATTTAACTTGAGAAGGAACTTTGTTCACTTCATTTGGTATCAGAGCAGTTCGATCTTCTGGCCACTCACTGTTGCACAGAGCTACGCTCCCCGATCCAAGCCTTAGGCCATTAAAAAAATTCATCAACTTCGTTGCCATCGAAGCGTTTCGCTACCAATCTTGGAGTTTCTCCATTTTCACAAATAGGCCTTTGGCCAGAATTAAAATTTTGAAAAAAAAACAAAAAAAAATTATGAAAAAAATATATTATGTTACAAAAAATTACATACGGCCTTGTACGAAACGTAAGCAATTGAAACCTTGATATTTGTTGATCACTTCATTGGGTTACAGTCGCAGTGCCCGAGCTACCGCAAACCTGTGATATACGCTACCACCGCTGCAAGCTCCATGACTGCCAACAGCAAACCCTTGCTTCTCAACAGCCTGACCACCGCCACCATACCCGATTGATTGTGCAAAAAGTCACCGCCTCCATCATCAATGTCTGCTGTCATACTGCTACCGCCAAACCCACTAAAAAAAATTATTACCAACTCTTCCCGTCAAAGTTCTACCCGCCGACGCCGTCGCTCGTTCCCTCCACGACTGTCCACGTCGACGCGGTTCCCCCCCATCCTCTGCCTTCCAACAGGCTTCCAGTCGAGCACTTCTTTATATATTTATTTTATAACTAAGCTCTATCCACCTCAGTGGCCACCTTCTCACCTGTTGCAAACTCGAGCCGTCATTGTCCTTCCGTCCATCTCCGCCAGCACTCTCCTCCATGGTTATCGTCGATTGTTGCACCCACTATCGTCGACTGCTAGCCTCGTCTCCCCTACCGCTAGCCCCGTCTTCCCTGCAGCCAGCCTTGTCAACCATGCGCCGCCACCTTTACTCTCCCACCGCCACAGCTTCGGCCTCCCTCCCCACTGTATTTCCCTTCCGCTAGCCTTGTCTTCCCTGCCGCCAGCACAACCGTCGACTGACTTGTAACACCTGCTACCGAACGCCCTGCCTGTTGCTGTGGTTTTCATTGGCTTCTAGGACGATCTGACATACTTCACCTTGAATACGCTGCGGCGTATATTACTTAGTCAAAACGTTGCATGAAGAAGTGTGACCATCGGTTCACCAAATCCGATATTTTTTAATTATATTACATAGTATTAAGTTAAGTCATATAATTAAATTAATTATATAAATGAATTAATTTAATTATTTAATATATATATATATATTATATATTATTATATAATTATTAAAAATAATAATAATAATAATTATAAAACTTTTAAGTTTCATACAAGAGTATTTAAGTGCAAAAGAAAAAAAGAAATAGAATAAGAAGAACAAAGGGAAAATTCTAATTCAAATTATAAAAGGAAAATGACATCAAAATCGGGATTGAAGGGAGATTTTTAGAAACCTTACCCATCGACGCTAAAGTGCTATTTAAATTTAAGGGAACCCTTGCTGGAAAAGATGTCACTATTGCTATATTCCCCGCCAAAGATAAAAATTATATAAATCCTAAAATTGCAAACCAGTTGGTGATTCCCAAGTCAAATATAATCGAAAAATTAGACTTTTTTGACAAAAAAAAAATACGACATAAAAAGTCTACAACTAAATATTGGGGATTATACTTTTATCTCTCAATTTACCGTGAAAACCTTACTTTTTGACAATAGTGACATTGTGTTAGGTTCACCATGGATGGAAACCCTAGGTTCATTTATCCTAAATACGAAAAAGAAATTTTTGACATTTTCCTACAAAAAGAAGAAAATAACGCTACAGGACGTTAACTTGAAGCCAAATTTCGTGACGCCTAAAGACATACAAGAAATTTCAAAAGTAATTTTCCAATAAGGTAAAAAGTTGATACAAAATATGCAAAAGGAAATTGACAAAATCACCACTAACAAGAATGAAAAAGTTGCTCGCCTTAAGGACCACAACGAAAAATTACTAACGCAAATTAAGAAGCTGAAGAAGGATAAGAAGTCGTTGGAAAACAAGGTGCAACAACTTGTCGAAAATGAAGCACCGAAATCTTCAAATGTAGAAGTTCAAGTTGAAGAAAAAACGAACATTGATCTAGTAAATGTCACAACTCAAGAAGAAGACAAGCAAGTTGCAGAAGATACAAACTTAGATGTTGCAGTTCAGACAAGGAACATTCTAAGTGAAGGTTCTGTAACCAACTCAATAAATTCATCGCCAAAAGAAAATCAAAAAATTACCACTCACCTAAGAAGGGAAATCCAAACCAAAAAAGTTCCCTATCGACATCCAAATCACGGGAACAGACAACTCGACCAAGCTATGTATTCAGAACAAAAAAAACAAGCTGATGTTTTGACGAATACCAATGTCAGTGTAGTCCTCTCAAGTGATAATTCATTACAAGTTTCAAGTCGCCATAAGATTCCACAGAAGATTGATTTAGGATGGTCTGATCCATTCTCAGTGCGACAATTTTTTTGTCACTGAGAGGATCATATCAACTTGTATCGACAAAGATGATTGTCCCGAGGTGAGAAGACGTGCATAGCAGAAAAAGAGATCAAGACTTTTCATCAACAAGCTTTGAGAACAAAGCTTTTTGAGGAGGAAGGCAATCTAATGAATAAAATAATATAGATAATGATCAATTAGTTAATTAGTAATTAAATTGAAAGGGCATGTCTACATGAGACATGACCTTTCGTGAAGAGGCACCTGTCTAGGTATATAAGCAGGTCTCATTTGTAACATTCATATCAAGTCATTCATCATACATTTTATATAATAATATTTGTATCCTCAATAGATATTCTGATATTCCAAGTCTTATGGAGTATTTAATTTGAGAAGGAACTTTGTTCACTTCAAATATACAGATCAAGTACTGAAGAAATAAGCACATTTGACAAAGGACACACAAAATTTTTTGGACAAATGTCCCTGAAAAAACTCAATGCAGGAAAACCGATGCAGCAGCTCTTGAGGGTTTTATTATTATGCAGATTTTTGAATACAAACTAAGGTACCAGTAGTGTTTTACCCAACAGAGAAAATCCCAGTAAAAGTACCTATATCTCTGGAGACAGATATTATGGCTGATTCAACTTAGAATGAAGAACCCCATAGGTGCTTACGCATTCCCTAGCAAGCTCTGCGCTGCGATTGCATCACCCTTTCTGATCTGTTGAATACGAGCCCAATCTAGCCCACTGAAACCCCAGCGATGCCCTTTTCGGCTCTGTGTCAGCTCCTCTCGACCTGCGTCACCCCTTTCGGCCTGCGTGAGCCTCTACGCTGGCTCTGCGTGAGCCTGGTTGGGCCTGCGTCACCCCTCCTAAATGTTGGAAATACTGAAAGGGGGGTGAATTAGTATTTCTTTTCAATTGTTAATTTTACCAGTTAGATCACTTATATTTAGAACAAAAAATGAACAATGATGGAATAGATACTTTTATTAATTTCTTCTTTACAATAAATAAAGTACAATAATGATATAGGGCTCCAACCCTAGATGAAGACTCCAATCTTCCAAGCTCTAACCTGTATTGTGCCAAGCACTGACTTGGTCTTTCCAAGGCTCCAACCTTGTCACTTTGAGGCACCAACCTCTAGGGCTCCAACCCGATCTCTGGTACAAGCTCCAACCTGGTCTCTTGAGGACTCCAATCCTCTAGGGCTCCAACCCTATCTTCCAAGGCACCAACCTTGTCTCTTATGAGGCTCCAACCTCTAGGTCTCCAACCCTCAGCTTCAATTCGTCAAGATATGTTTGATGGTTCTTCACAGCTCCCAATATCTTCTTCAATGAGCCCTGTCAATCTCTTCAACAATGTCTTCTCCAAATCACTTCATCAACGACAACCTTTTCTTATCATGAAGGTGTTGCCACTGCTCTTCATGATACCCAACCAAAGATCTCCAAAGTCACCTCATGATGGCTTCAACGCATCATGGTCTCCAATAATATCTCCAAGACCAGCTTCTATAAGTCTTTTAAATATCTTCAAGTATCCTTCAAGTTGTCTTTAATAGGTGCTCAAGCACTACTTCAAATATGTTCCAAAAAAAATCCACTTCAGGAAGTCTTCCAAAACTGTCTTTAAAGCTGCTATGAAACCGACTCTTATTCTAATCTAAACACCTTCAATAGTTCCTCAAACACTGTTCCAAAATGTCTACAAAATGCTGCTTTAGAATATTTTCAAGGGCTTCTCTAAAGACATCAAGGGAGTGCTTCAAAATGCCTCCTAGGTTTGCTCAAATTGTCTCAAAGGGCTGCTTTTAAAAAACCGTTTCAAAAGACTGTCCACGTCAAGAAGAGATGCTCCACAGATCTGTTGATGTTCTATATTGGACCAAGCTATTTTGCACAGATCTGAGCTTCAATGATTCAAAGAAAATGTCCTCCACAGAGCACAAAAAATTGTCAGCACAGATATGATTTTAAATGCTTCCACTAGTCCAAAAAAATCCCACTACAAATCCAAGCTAGAACAGGTTTGAATTCCTTCACAGATCCACTAATTCGTTTTACAAGCAGAAGACACCAGAAGTCTGAAAAAGTGCGAGAATGTGGGTCCAAACAATACTTACAGGTTCTGTCCTACGTTTCCAAATTCTGCTTGTGACACAAGTCTGAGGTGTTATGGTGACTGTTCACAGATTTGTGGATTTCGAAGGTACTGAAAGTATGTATGCTAAGTCTGATGGTAAGAGACACTTTAATACTGCAATACCGAGCTACAAAACAAGTCTCCACAGGTTGTTGTTTGTAGAATATATAATCAGAGCTTCCAAATGGCAGTTATGTGCAACAATTCTGTTATCCGAGCTATGTGTATTTTGAATGACAACCCAACACAAACTTTTGCCTAAACATATTCTTCAACTTCCTTCTCAGCCTTCCTGTGTTTTTTACCTCTTCTCTGAAATCTTCACCGAAGTTCTTGCTTCAAATGAGGTGTTGGACGTCATATATATATAGTATTTGATTTATGACGAATAGACATGTCCTTTTGGAGTGAACCCGACATGTATGAGTAGGCTAGCACAGGTCGGCTCAAGGACAGATTTATTTTCTTTAACTTCAAAAAATCATATCTCCCAAACCACTTGGAGTTTCAGGCCAAGTAATAGCTCATTGGAAAGCTAAAATTATGCTCTAAAGGATGGTGAAGATTTCACAAAGAAATTATGCCTTTAAGATGGTGAAAAATATTTTTTTAATGTGTCTGGTCATTTATTAGTGCAGAAGCAAAATGTCTTTGAGTGTTGGGCATCTTCATGGATTGATTTCTTCATAGTTTGCCTTCTTCATCATAGGATCACCATCATCATGGCCTTGCCTTCTTCAACATAGGGTCATTAGGTTAGCTGTCCTTAAGATAGTGCAGAGATATTGCATCATCCAAATGCAACATCATTATAAGGACATCAAGCTTCACATCATTGGAGATTTGACATGTCATCATCAAATTATCGGAGGTAGAACATGTAATCATGTAGTGTTATCATCAAGATCATTGGAAGTAGGACATATCATCATGTGTATGTCTTATATTCCTTCATCAAGTGCAGTGATATGGTAGTCTTCCATTATGATCATCAAGATACATGATTGACACTTCATTTGTGTCTTGACATCTTAAAAAAGAGTTGTAATCATTTGTAATCATCCTCTGGCATCTTCAAGAATATTTGTCATCCCGGTCACTGACATCAACTATTGACATCAATGACAACCTAGATTAACACTAGGCATGCGTTGTCTCTCTGGTGTTGATCTGCATCTCTGCTACTGTATTCTCAACCTTGGATCAGAAATCCCACTACCGAACTACCCCTCGCTGCACTGCAAGCTCACTCGAAAATTCTCAGCAAACCGCGCCCCAGAATTTTGACTTAGCTCAAGTGTTGCCACTCTGTGTGTGTTTTCCAACTAACCTCAAGCCTGCCTTTAATACTTTTCTAGTGGACGAATCAACAGTCGTGATTTAATCTCTAATTGACAACTAAGATTAGAAAAGACTTGATTCTTGTCACTTAGAACATTCTCACCCACAGGTTTAAATTAATTCACTTTAATTATTTAATTTCCCTAAGTTAGACTTAAGGTCTCCATTAAAATAGTTAATTATTTGAATAACTTAAGCTCTGTGTGGAATTTCTCCAAACAATTTCTGGGTCTTGAAGATCTCGTGTGTTCTAGCCCCTCCACAAAGTTTCGGAGCTAGAGCACATACGATGCCACCCAAAAATCAACACTCCCTCTTAGCTAAGAATGTGCTCTAGCAACACTTCAATCCAGAAGCATTACTTTGATCCATGGCATTAGTGCTCTGCGATGTCGATGCTTGGTTGTTGCCCCTCATCCACTGCGTTGTTGCTTTTTGTACTGCTGCCCATGACTCTACCACAATCACTGCCTCATCTTTACTGCAGCTCCCTCTCAAACGCTGCATCATGTTGCCCATAGCACTGCCACTGCTAACTATTGCACTGCAACTCAGTTGCTAAGAAGTAAGCCACTGAAGGACATCACCCAAAATCCTGACAAACAAGTCAGTGTGGCTGCATCTTAATACTGAGACACCATCTGCTGCTAATCTGTGCTGCCTCTCTAGAGCTCCGCGCTTCTGCTGCTTTTCTTTGCGTAAGCACTACCTCTGTTCTGCTGAAATCCCATCAGCCTCTGCAATGTTGCTTCTACGTTGTTGCTGCCTCTGCTCCAGTCTTTAGCATCTTAGCGCTGCCAATGTGCCTCCATAATCCTCTGCACCAACTAACTCCAATCATCCTGCTACTGTCATTAGGGGCTCCCGTAGCTCGTATGTGATCCAAGAGTTTTAGAACCTCAAGGATCGTACCCTACCACCATCTGTAGTTCAAACTACAAATCTATGTTGCCCCACCTCTTCTCTCGAGGCACATGAGCAATCATAGCCACATCGTCATCACTTCCATCATCGTCCTTAGTTGCTACAACGTTTGAATCAGAATCTTCCTTGCCCTTCTTCTTCTGAGGACAAGTTGTGGCGAAATGTCCTAGTTCACCACATCTGAAGCACCTGACCTTTGAAAGGTATTTCGTCTTCTTCCCTCGCTGCCCCTGCTGTCCCTTAGATGCGAGAGCCACATATTCCTCCTCCTCCTTGATCTTGATTCCGCTGTTGGTGCTACTCGCCTTGGTCATCCTCCTGATCTCTTCTTATCAAAGAGCTACCCACATGTCTTCCCAATTTGGAAGTGTCGTTCTACCCAAAATGCCTTGGACAAAGGTCTCCCACTCTTCAGACACTGCATTTAGGGCAGTCCTGACCAATAGACCCTCATCAGGAGTGGCCCCTGTTGACCACACTATGTCAACAACCCCATAGCAATACACCCCGATTTTTGCAAATGGGATTCATCATGTTCGAGTTCTTCACGCCATTCAGATTCCATCATCAATCGACGGTTTTATAAACGATGTAAACCCTTTCTGCATGTTTATGATGTAAATGATCTAAGTAAGACCATCATGTATGTAACAACCTAGGTAAGCCTAGTATTTTGGTGACGATTTCTATCCTAGGAGGTTTTTTGTCTCATTAATTCATTTGTGTTTCTCGACACAAGTGATCGACAGAGTTTTTCCTTCCAGCCTCACCCCAAAGCTATGGTGGATTTTGTCATCAAGATGCTAAGTGAGTCCTAGTGTTTTCTATCAAGTCTTTGTCAAAGTAGTTTGGGAATAATCCTAGCTAATTGGCTAGATTATTTTATTACAAGCTACTTCGTCTACTAGATCATGTTTTGAGTCGTAGAATTGGGTAGCTATTTGAGGGTCTATCACGAATGGATTTTCCCCCTTCATGTGTCAAAATGTATTTATCTTATGTAAAGAGGGTTGGAAAAATAATTAAATCCCCTTTCAGGCAATTAATTGAATTTTCTAGCCAAATTAAATTAAAAATCCTAAGTCAGAAATTTAATTAATTTTAAGTCCTAGGTGATTTAAAATTCTTCAAAGGAAAAATTCGTGGGTCCCTAAAAGACAAACTTTTAAAGTTCCTAGGCCAAGGGAATATTGAGAATTTCAAGGAATTTTGGACCTTTGGGCCTTTGTGGTTAAGTCAAAGTCAAATTTTTGAGGCAATTAACTCAAAAATATTATTTTTGAGTTAATTAAAAAGGGAATTAAATGATAAATTCGAATTTCCTCAAAAATTTATATTTTCGACAGACGAGATTAAAAGATGATTAAATCTTTTTCGACAGTCGATATTACTTTGACATGGATCAACTGAACTAACCATTGGAGATTTTTATCTTATAAATTAGAGGTCTTGTCAGTCTTTCAAGGATCTGATCTCTTGATCGTGTACTTGCTCTGGAAGCTCTCCTGTAATATTTTCTGGAATAATACAAAACGAAGTCTTTGGGGTTTTATATTGATGGTGGTGTTCCTCTTCAACATTTTATGGTAAACTTGTTCTTTATATTCTGCTGGTGATTATTTTAACGAATTATTGATTAATGGCTCTTGTAGAGTAATTTATTGCACAGTTATCTTGCTTAGGTTATTGGATTTAGGGTAAGAATACTAATTGGATTGAGTTAGCATGTATCTCTAACTCTTGAAATTTTTATCTTTTATCTTATTTTTCTATTGATTTAACGGTTTAATTTTAAGTGTGCAGAAATCTTTCGAATTTAGAATTGGGCGTTTGGGGAAGTCCTCGGTTGGACCAGCTGACTCCCAAGGAAATAAGATCTGAAGAGCCCTTCGGATCTAATTCCCCAGGCTTATCTTAAGTTCCATCTTTTGCAGGGTTCTTTATTGGGTTTGTGCCTCTATCTTAAATTTCTCCTTTTAATTGTGCTAAACGGTTTAAATCTGGCCATCAGGGCCTTGATCTGTAAAATAGCATTGTAGATTTGTAAATATCATTATTGTTTTACTCATCGAGGTTTTAAGGGTTTTATTTTCTGTGCAAATTTTTTGGGTTTTGGATTCCTTGTTTTTGGTTTTGTGCAGGTTACACAGAGATTTTCAAAGAATTTTTTTTTTTAGATCTGAGCTAGATCTAGGCCCTGGAGGGTAAGATCTAGTCTCAAGATCGAATCTGGTTGCAAATCTGGGCAATATCTCGCCTTAATAATTAAATGATTGCAGGTGTATCTATTCTGCTGGGTGAAAGGAAAAATTTTGAATTATTTTTTGCACCAGCTGTGCCTGGGTCATTTTTCCCTGCAGCTATCATTCTCACAGCGCTTTTCACCTCATTCGCATCCTTGTCCGCTCCAACTTCCACCTTGTTTTCACTTCCGCATTGCCATCTCCTTTCCGCTGTCCCGCTACTCAAATTCTGCGTAAACTCCTCTCTGCTCGTTCTTCATTTTCCATTGCCCGAGTCTCTATCCAGCCTGCACCCCATCTCCTCGACTGGCCTCACGCAGTCTCCATCCCTCCACACGTCCCTCTGTTGTAGCTTCTCTCCCCGCACTTCATCCTCTCCTCTCACGTTGTCATTGTTCAACCTACCTCATCACATCCCCACTCGCTTCCTTCTTCTGCACTGCCATCGGCCCTCAACAGCAAACTCACGCCCCTATCCACAGCCCTCTCCCTTGTCTCTGTCTGTTTCATCCTCCTCGTACGATGCCCTTGAATTTTTCATTTCCCTGTCCAACCCTCATTCCCTGCCCTCTGCTTGCCCTCGATCCGCATCTTTCTCGCTGCCCACCTCCATCGCATTCCCTTACACAGCCTTGTCATCCACATGCACATAAACCAAACACTAACATTAGATTTTATTTTTAGTTTTAAACTTTAGATTTTCATTTTTTTTTAAATTTTGCTGAGGTTAGTTTAGTTAACGTTAAATTTATTTATTTTTTGGTTTGATTTTATTTAGTTTTCCTTTTTAATCTTTGGATCTTTTAAAACTTTAAAATCAAAACAAATTCAAATTTCCTAATTTTTAACCTTTTCATTTTTTACAGTTTTAGATTTATTTATTTTTTTAATTTCAATAACTTTAGATTAATATATATATATATATATTTTCTTTTAAAAATTTTGGGTGTTAAAGGTCTAAATTTTCTTGCATAGTCAAAGGTGAACTTTTAAATTTTTATCCAAAGTTTGACTATAGACTAAATTCAAATTTCTCAATTGGAATTACTGAGAATATCATTTTAATTCGGAATTGTTGGAAATGTTGAGCATTTAAATTCAATGGTCCTTTCATGATAATATCTTTTCAGAATTTAAAGGTTGCACTTGGTTCAAAGTTTTTTTCATGCTTAGCTGGGATTGATGATCGTTTAACTAGCTCTAATTGTGGTTTTAAATTGCTTGAAATTGATATTAATTGCCTGGTCAACTTTGAGAATATTTCAGGTGATGATAAATTGTATGTCTTTATTTCCTAGATCAAACATTGTTAATGCATGATATTGAATGCATTATGAGCTGATATTTGATCGAAGGTTAAATCACATTATTGAAAAAGGCCTATCTTTCAGTTTGATAAATTGAACATCTAATTGAAGAATTGAATATTGTCGTGGTGAATTGGTGTTTTCATAGCAGGATAGTTGTTCATTTTAGCAGCAGTGGTCTATCAACTACTTGATCTTAATTTTGTAACGAGATATTTTGACTCCACAAGGCACTGGTCTTAAACTTTTAATCTAATTGAATCTGTAAAATCTCGTTAAATCTTAACAAGTATTCGGTCGTTTGACTGTCTCCTGAATTGGTTGGTCTCCATTCAGTTCTCCTTCTTCATTTCGTTAGGGTCTACCCCCCTTAGTTTGCAAGGAGACAACTTAAATAGAGAGATTGGGGATCAGGGCGACAGCCCCCAATCTGAGCCGTTGTCGCGGTGCTTAGACATTTTGTGTGACAACAGCCCCCATAGCAGCCAGTTGATCACGAATCGCCTTCAATCTAATGAGGAAGGGGTCGATTTCCTCTCCCTTATGCATCTGAAATAACCGAAGTCGATTCTCCATAATCATTCTCCTTTGGACAAAAGTCCCCTGATACATTGAGGTCAACATCGTCCACATCTCATTTGTTGTGTTCTTTTCAGCAATGTGTGCGACCACGTGATCCTTGACCCAGTCCATAATCAAGCGCTTGGCCCTTGCTTGCGCTTCCTCATACTTCTTCAACAGATCAACGTCAACAGGAATAGCTACAACCTTCTCAGCATGATCTTTGATACGATATTCATCTAGAACTGACAAGATTCTGGCCTTCCAAACGACCAAGTTGGAGACTCCATCTAACCTGTCCTGATCCCTCAACCCATGTGCAACCATCTCTGCTCAAAAGATGTCGAAGAAAATACTCTTCTCCCTTCTTCTGCTGCTGCCCTCAGCAAAGGACTCGGATCTGGGTTTCTTGGCGCTAGAATCCCTCTAGAGAATATGCTCCCTCTGACAAGTGATTTCTCTCCCGGAAATCCTCCACCAAATACTGTCGAATCAACCCTCTCCAATCACTCCACTGATCAGATCTCAGACTTCTTGATGAGAAAGCCTACTAAGGAACTGCTTCCCCTTACTTTGTCACGCCTTGCTTGACACTGTTCTGAATTGACAGAAACAATGCCCCACCAACAACTTTCGAAGAACAAAAACTGCACTTCTAGCCACGGCAACTGGAAGGACGAAGACCCGAACCCTCTGCTTTGGTTCTGTGTCACTTCCTCTCAAATTGTGTCACCCTTCTGGGTCTACATGAGCCTCTGCATCAGCTTTGCATGAGATAGGTTGGCTATGCGTCACCCCTCCTGGGCCTGTGCTATCCCTCTACGCTGCCCCTTACTGGATCCGCGCTTTCACTCGAAACAACAGCCTTCCTGCAGAAAAACTTCACCTCTTCGTTGATGGCTTCAACTCTGCCTAATTTGCAATAGCTCTGATACCATGTGAAAATTTCTGAATTTACTAAACAGAAATCCTACTACAGTAATCTGATTTACTTCTCCTACTTGTTTTGTTAACTAGTTATTTTTCTGAATATTATAATAAAAACATCGAAGTAAATACATTGTTGCCTACACAAATATACAGATCAAGTATTGAAGAAATAAGCACATTTGACAAAGGACACACAAGATTTTTCGGACAAATGTCACTCGAAAATTCCAATGCGAGAAAACTAGTGCAGCAGCTCTTGAGGATTTTATTATTATGCAGATTTCTGAATGCAAACTAGGGTACCAGTAGTGGTTTTCCCAATAGAGAAAATCTCGGCAGAAGTACATCTATCTCTGGAGACAGATATTATGGGTGATTCAGCTCAGAATGCAGAACCCCACAGGTGCCTACACAGTCACCAACAAGCTCTGCACAGAGACTTCGTCACCCTTTCTAATCTGCTGAATACGAGCACGATCTGACCCACTGAAACCCCAGTGCTGCCCCTTATGGCTCTACATTAGCACCTTTATGTCTGCGTCATCCCTCCTAGGTTTGCGTGGCTCTTCATGAGCTTGGTTGGGCCTGCGTCACCCTTTATGGGCATGTGTCACCCCTCCTAGGCCCATGTTATCTCTTTGATGTTGATCTGCCTCTCTGTTATTGTATTATCGGCCTTGGATCAGAAATCCCACTGTCGAACTGCCCCTTGCTGCACTGCAAGGTCACTCGAAAATTCTTAGCAAACCGCTCCCCAGAATTTCGATGTAGCTCAAGTGCTACCACTGTGTGTGTGTTCTCCAACCGACCCCAAGCCTTCCTTTAATACTTTTCCAGTTGACAAATCAACGGGTCGTGATTTAATCTCTAATCGACGACTAAGATTATAAAAGACTTGATCCTCGTCACTTAAAACATTCTCACCCACATGTTTAAATTAATTCACTTTAATTATTTAATTTCCCTAAGTTAGACTCAGGGTCTCCATTAAAATAATTAATTATTTGAATAACTTAAGCGCCAGGTAGAATTTCTCCAAACGATTTTTGGGTCTTGGAGATTTCATGTGTTCTAGCGCCTCCACAAGGTTACGGAGCTAGAGCACATCCGATGCTACCCAAAAATCAACAAGGAAGGCATAGACCCTTTCCTCACTAGGATTCAGGAGGTCCGGGATCAGTTGCCAGCTGTTGGGGCAGCACCTCAAGCTTCAAAGCTAGTGTGGTTGGCGCTCAATATTGTCTCAGATGATTGGCAAGTCTTTGTCCAAGGTATATTGGGCAGAGACACTCTACTAGAATGGGACATAATGTGGGCTAACTTGCAGCACGAGAAGATGAGGCGAGCTCTTTTAAAGAGCTCTATCAGTGGCAGCGGCAGCAAATTGAAGCAAGTTAAGGAAGAGGAGAATGTGGCCCTTGCATCTAAGGGTCCCAGTGAGGGACAGGGGGAGGAGCAAAAGAAGGACCTGTCAAAGGTCAAGTGCTTTGAGTGTGGTGAGCTAGGCCACTACAGCACCTAGTGTCCTCTCAAGAAGAAGGCCAAGGAGGAGAAGCAGGACTAGCAGGAAGCTTCAACTGAGATCGATAGGCTTTACTCCAGACTGGAGGAAGACTTCGCGATGTTCGCTGATATACCTCCAGGAGTGAGGTGGGGTGACTTGGTTTTGTAGCCCAGAGTGCTATATATGGGAAAGGTCCTTTAGGAGTTCGCCTCTTGAATCAATACCTGGCTACAGGGGCCCATAATATTCCGTAGCAGGATGGACCAATGGCAATTGGTGCAGTCAGATACCAGAGGGACAGTTGCAGAGACTAGTTGTAGTCAGATGTTGGAAAGCGCAGTGCAGAGTTGGCAGTAGTGCAGTTGGCACAATGCAGAGTCAACAACAACGCAAAGCCTTCAGTGATAGTGCATATGCTAGTAGCAGTCATGACTCGGGCGACAGATGCATCACACTGAACACAGTTGGTTCAGTATTTCAGATTTTTCTCAATTGCAAATGTTGCAATTGCAGCAACAACAGATGAGAGGGAGTTGCAGTGCAGATGCGGTGTTGGCAGCAATTCACCAGGATCAGCAACATCACAGATGTAGCTCATATCAGAGTTGTGCAGTAGTTGGTGGCAGTTGTAGCCAGACATCAGCAACGTGACAGGAGATGATGCAGAGACAAGGTGTTGTGGCAACAGGTGCAGCACTAGAACACATTCCTCTCTAAGAGGGAGTGCTAGTTTTTGTAGCATCGGATGTGTTCTAGCCACGAAAATTTGTGGAGAGGCTAGAACACAGGAGATCTCCAAAACCCAGAAATCGTTTCTGGAAGTTCTGCCTAGAAATGACTTAATTAGATTATTAGCCATTTTTTAAATATTCCGAAGTCTAAACTTAGGGAACATGGTTAATTAATCATAATTAATTAATTCAAGGTATGAATGATCTAGAAACTCACACGGATCGACTTCAAGTTAATCCTAGCCATCGATTAAGATTTAATCTTGGCCATTGGAGTCCCAACAGAGGATTATAAGGAGTTGATAGGCACTTGTAGAAGACACTTAAAGGTTCGATTTCATGAGCAGATCGATTTCTAGAGTAGGGCAGTCAGTGGCCGAGTAGAGAGTTAGTGAGATCGAAGAAGTGAGGAAGAGGGGCAAAGACAGTGAAGCTGGAGGAAGGATTACAGATCTAGTGATTGCATTTGCAGAGAGACAGAAAAGCCATAGAGATGCTGACACAGAGGCAGCGCAATAGCCTCTAGAGGCAGTTTCGATTATGCTGGGGAAAGACGAGTTTCATTGCCAAAAGATGGACAAAGGTTCCGGAGGCCAGGAGAGACATTTTCCCAGACGGCTTGAGGAAAAGATGGTTCAAGCTTAATGCAAAAGGGACTGCGCTTGTGTGATGTAGTAGCCGCGTAGAGCCAATTTGGATGGCTCACCTGGAGCTGAGGTCAAAGCCTGGATTTTTTTGTGGAGTGAGAAAATTTCCTCACTAGATTTTACTTGTCAGTACTTCTTTGTAGAATTTCCAATTTCGACATCTAGTTGTACTCAGATTATTTTCATTGCTGCTTAATATTCAAACCCTCATCTGCTGCACCGGTTTTCCTGCATTGGATTTTTTCAGGGACTTTCGTTCAAAAGTAATTTTGTTATTTATCTGTGTGCTAGCATTTCTTCCAACGTTTTATTCTTCCACAATTTTTATTTGTGAAGGTTGCAGTGTATTTATTTCAGTGTTTTTCGTAGAAAACTGCAGATAAATTGTTACATTTAATTAACAATTAGGATAAATAATATCAGTTGCTGCAATAGGATTCCAGTTTACGGAATTTTCACACACATTACACGTTGAATTATGATTAATGTACTTGAATGTATTTAGGTTATTATCCCTGGCGCAAGTAGGTTATATCACATTTGGTAATGCCTTGACTATCGATTAATCTCCTCTTTGACTAAAAATTAAATAGGAATGAATAAAGTTCACATTATAAAATAGATTTTTTTTTTCTACTATTTTAATTATTGCGTCGAGAGGCGCATTCTACAACCCAGTATGACCCCGATGTGTAAGTATGTCCGAAGAGAAAATAAAAAACTAAAGAATATTTACAAAATAAAATCTAAATAATTTCGGCTTAAACAATGACTTACATAACCATATAAATAAACAACTAAAAATTCATTAAAAATAAATTTAAACAATATAAATGTGAAAATTTTTGAATATTACTTATGCAAAAACCCTACTGTTAAATCTTGATTTACTTCTACTTAGACAAGTTATTAATCTGAAATATTCAACATTAACATTGAAATAAATACATTAGCAGTCTACACAGATACAAATCTAAATTGAATACATGCACAATGACAAAGTGACACAGGATTTTCTGGACAACTGTCTTCGGAAAAACCCAATGCGGGAAAACCGGTCTTCTGGCTGCTGGAGGGTTTTCATTATTAAGTAGATTTTAAGTACAATAAATCTGGCCACCAAACTGGTTAACCCGACAGAGAAATAAACAATCTGCAGCAATACCTCTATTCCAGGGATAGAAAAACTGTCTGATTCACACCTTCAAACGAGATTTACAGAACTCGTCCCTTTTCAGTCTTCAAAAACCTCATCGCTTCTTTGAAGCGCTCTGCATTAGCTATGCTAGCCTGTTTCAGCCCTTGCACTGCTCAGGAAGGGCATGCGTCACCCCAGACTGGGTTACGCTCCTCCTGCGTTGCCCTGGTTGGGCCTGCGTCAGCCCTGCTGGCCTCTTGCTACCTCTGCATTGCCCTTTCTGGGCTTGCGTAGCCTTTGCATAGAGCCTAAAGCCTCTACGTTGCGCATCTGCTATGTAGTTGCTGCTCCCTCTGCGCTGCTCAGTTTGCTGCATCTCTGCCTCTTGTTGCACTCTTGGCCCGATATCAAACCATCCCTCTCGCCAATACTACCGCTTGCTGTAGCTGAAACACTTCTGGAAATTCTTAGCAAACCACGCCCTAGAATTCCAGCTTAGTCTCAGTGCTCTGCCACTGTGTATGCTCTCCAACTGACCCCAAGCCTTTCCTTTATACTTTTCTCGTTGGGAAACCAACCGCCGTGATCTAATCTTGAATCGACGGCTAAGATTAAAAGAAAGCTTGATCCGTGTGACTTAAGTCATTTCCATCACATGTTTAAATTAATTACCTTTAATCTTTTAATTTTCTTAAGTTAGACAGGGTCCTTAATTAAAAATATTAATTAATTAATTTTCTCTTAAACAGGATGGAATTTCTCAAATCATTTTCTGGGTCTTGGAGATCTCATGTACTCTAGTCCCTCCACAAATTTTGGGAGCTAGAGCACATCGGATGCTACCACAACACTCAAAAATCTCAACACTCCCTCTTAGCTAGTAATGTGCTCTACCACAACACTTCACCTTGAAGGTTGCACTGATCTCTAGTGTGGGTCTCTGCGCTGATGACTGGCCTGTTGCCCTTCATCACTGCTCTGTTGCTGCTCTCTCGAACTGCTGCTCATGATGCTGCCACCACCACTGCCACATCTATACTGCAGCTCCCCCTCAATCTACTGCATCATGTTGCCAACTGCTGCACTGCAACTCAGTTGCTGAGAGAAGCAACTGAAAACTCCTGCCAAATCTTTGACAAACAAGTCGATTTGCATCCTCATCACTGAAGCTCTATAGGTTGTTGATCTGTGCTTCCATCTAGAGGTTGTTGCACTGAAGTCCCCTACGTTGTTGTTGCGCTGCGCTGTCTTCCTGAAGCCTCTGCTATACTGCAACTCTACTCTACGTAAGCAAGCTTGCACTGCGTTGTTGAAGTCACATCAGCCCTTCTACGCTGTTGCTGCTGCATCTGCACTATGTCGCTCCCTCTCAACATCCAACTCTACCTCTGCTCCATCTGTAATTCTCTGCGCCCACTACTCCACTTACCCCCCTACTATCTTAAGGCAACCGTAGCACGGATGTGATCCAAGAGTTGGGCTACTCAAGGATCCCGCCACTACTCTATATGTACTCTACAGATCTCTGTCACCCCACTTTCGTGATTCATAAGCACTCATGGCTACATCATCTTCGGAGCCATCGTCTGCCACAACAACCTTTGAGCTAGAAGCTTCCTTGTCCATCTTTCGAGGACAGTTGTTGGCAAAATGTCCTTGTTCGCCGCACTAGAAACACTTGATCTTTGACAAATCCTGCTTCTTTCTCCCTTGCTGCCTCTTTGATGCCAAGGCTACATCTTCCACTTCTCCCTTCTTTACTTTTCTCGATCGCGTGTTAAACTGTCTCTTGGTGATCCGACGGATTTCTTCTTGTCAGAGGATCACCCACATATTGTCCCAGTTGGGAAGGTCCACTCTGCCCAAGAGACTTTGGACAAAATTTTCCTAGTCCTCTATGATAGCATTTAGAGTCGTCCTCACCATAACATCGTCCTTCACCTTCAACCCCTTGCCAGTCAGCTGATCCCGGATCGCTTGTAGTCTGGATAGAAAAGGATCGATCTCCTCCCCCTTGGCCATCATGAATAGCCTCAGCAGGATCTCCAGAAGCATCTTCCTCTGGACGGATCTTCCTTCATATAATGTAGTTAGAGCCACCCACATATCATGAGTCGTTGTCTTCTCGGCTATGTGAGGAACCACATGATGTTTGACCCCGTCCATGATGAAGCGCTTGGCATGTGCCACTACTTCTTCATGCTTCTCCAGGAGCTTCGCATCGACCGGCGTGGCCAGGACTTTCTCTACATGCTCCCTTAGACCGTATGCCTCCATGACTACCAGGATTCTGGCCTTCCAAATTGCAAAGTTGGACAAGTTGTCCAAACTATCCTGATCACGTAGTCCTTGAGGCACCATCTGCTCAGAAAATATGTCGGAACGAATCCTCCTCTCTATGCTAGAGACTTGGATCTAGGGTCCTTGGCGAAACAGGCACCCTCCGCTCCCTATAACAACTGACTTCCTCTCTTGGAAGTCTGCCAAATCAAAAATGAATCAGCTCTATTCAATTCTCTGATCGATCTTTAGACTTCTTTGGCTGGAAATCTTCTGAGAAGTTGTTCTCCTCCCACTCTTTGTCAACTTTTCTCAGGCTAAATTCTGAACCGACAAAATTTTAACCCCACCAGCAACTAGTAAAGGTCTACAACACGACTTTCGGTACTCTGAATCAGCTAACAACTTCAAGACTACGTCACCCTAGCTGGCCTCTGCGTGAGCATACAATCCCAGCACAGCTTCTGCGTTGCCTCTGTGTAGTAAGTATGTGGGCCTGCGTGGAGACTGCGTCACTTTGGCCTCTGCGTGGCTCTACTTCCTTCTACTGCTATGCTGCCCTCTTTGGTCCGGCTTTCTGCAGTTGTTGCTGCTTTCTCTGCTGCTTTCTACAACAAGGATTCTTCAGTCTTCTTACTGGTGATCCAAGCTAGATCTGCAATCGCTCCGATACCATGTGAAAATTTCTGAATATTACTTATGCAGAAACCCTACTGCTAAATCTTGATTTACTTCTCCTATTTAGACAAGTTATTAATATGAAATATTCAGCAATAACATCGAAGTAAACGCATTAGCAGTCTACATAGATACAGATCTAAACTAAATACATGCACAAGGACAAAGTGATACAGGATTTTCTGGACAACAGTCCCTAGAAAACACCAATGCGGGAAAACCGATCTTCTCGCTGTTGGAGGGTTTTTATTATTAAGTAGATTCTAAGTACAACAAATA
The DNA here is from genome assembly GCA_034641835.2 of Pinus albicaulis. NCBI lineage: Eukaryota > Viridiplantae > Streptophyta > Pinopsida > Pinales > Pinaceae > Pinus > Pinus albicaulis. The sequence goes on along the minus strand of CM076576.1, from coordinate 797,427,158 downwards.
TGGGCACCAAACTAGGTAACCCAACAGAGAAATAAACAATCTACAGCAATACCTCTGTTCCAGAAACAGAAAAACTGACTGATTCACACCCTCAAACAGGATTTACAAAACTCGGCACTTTTCTATCTTCAGAAACCACAGTGCTGCCCTGAATCTATCTACATCAGCTCTGCTAGCCTATGTTAGCCCCTGCAATGCTCAAGAAGGGCCTGCATCACGCCAGACTGGGTTACGTTGCCCCTACGCTACCCTAGCTGGGCTTACGTCAGCCCTGCTGGCCTCTTGCTGCCTCTGCGCTGCCCTTTCTAGGCCTGCATAGCCTCTGTGTAGCACCTAAATCCTCTGCGATGTGCAACTATTTCTCCCTCTACACTGCTCAGTCTGCTGCTTCTCTGCCTCTTGTTGCACTCTTGGCACAAGATCAAACCATCCCTCTCGCCAATACTACGCCTTGCTACAACTGAAACACTTCTGGAAATTCTTAGCAAACCACGCCCTATAATTCCAGCTTAGTTTCAATGCTTTGAACTTTTTCAACATTTCTTTTAAGTACTTTTCCTGTGAGATGAATGTGCATGTGTTCTTTTGCTGAATTTGAAGTCCTAAGTAGAAACTGAGCTCTCCAATCATGGACATTTCAAACTCTGATTTCATCTCTTTTGCAAATCCTTTTGCTAGTTCATCTCTGTTGCTTCCAAACATAATGTCATCAACATATACAACAACAATCAGGAGTTCATTTTCATGGGCTTTTATATATAGATCACTGTCTACTCCACCTCTCTTAAAGCCTTGTTTTTGCAAATATTTATCCAGTCTTGAGTACCAAGCACGAGGAGCCTGTTTCAGTCCATATAGGGCCTTCTTTAGTCTGCACACATAATCTTCTTTGTCTGTTAATGAGAAGCCTTCTGGTTGTTCCATGTAGACTTCTTCTTCTAAGTCTCCATTCAGAAATGCAGATTTTACATCCATTTGATATACCTTGAAATTCTGGTAGCATGAAAATGCCAGGAACATTCTGATAGCTTCCATTCTGGCTACAGGGGCAAATGTTTCATCATAATCAAGTCCTTCAACTTGTGAATATCCTTTGCAGACCAGTCTGGATTTATTTCTGATTACTTGTCCTTGCTCATTCATTTTGTTTTTGAATACCCATTTTGAACCAATGATATTTTTATCAATTGGTCTAGGAACTAGTTCCCAGGTATTGTTCTTTTCAATTTGGTCCAATTCCTCATTCATTGCTTTTACCCAAGACTTGTCCTTGCTGGCTTCTTCAAATTTATTTGGCTCTATTTGTGACAGCATGGCTATGTATACCTCTTCAGTTTGTTCTGTTAGCTGCCTTCTTGTCTGGACCCCTGCTTTCTTATCTCCTATGATTTGATCTTCGGGATGATTCTTCTGAGTGTATCTTGAGGGGGCTTTCGAGCTCAGCTCTTCATCTTCTGTAGTCTTGCTTGTTTCATCATCATTCTGATCTTCTTATTCATGGTTATCTGATGGACTGCAACAGTCATTATCTCTTGTATTGTTTTGAAGTTCTTCATCAAATATCACATCAATGCTTTCTACTATTTTCCGAAGAGTCTTTTTGTAGCACCTGTACCCTTTGCTTTTGGATGCATATCCTAGAAATATTCCTTCATATGCCCTTGCATCAAATTTTCCAAGATTTTCATCATTATTCTTTATGTAACACTTGCTGCCAAAGATTTTGAAATGTTTGATTGAAGTTGGCTTTCCATGCCACAGTTCGTAGGGAGTCTTGTCACTGCTTGGCCTTAAGTGAGCTTTATTAAGGATATGTACTGCTGTGTGCACTGCTTCCGCCCAGAAGGTTCGAGGAATATTCTTCTCTTGCATCATGGCTCTGGCAATTTGTTGAACAGATCTGTTTTGCCTTTCTGCTACTCCATTCTGCTGAGGTGTCCCTGCAATAGTAAATTGTTGTTTTATGCCATGTTCATTGCATAGGTCTGCAAAGTCATAATCAGTGAATTCACCTCCTCTGTCTGATCTGATGCATTTTAGCTTGCATCCTATCTAATTTTCTGCTAATGCTTTGAATATTTTGAGTTTGTCCAGAGATTTCGACTTATTCTTGAGAAAAGCAACCCATGTCATTCTGGAGAAATCATCTATTATCAGCATGAAGTAGGATTCTCCACTTGGTGTCTTAGTTCTAGCAGGTCCACACAGATCCATGTGCACAAGTTGGAGAGGTCTTCTTGTTGATAACTCATCTTTGGCCTTAAATGATGTACGGGTCTGTTTGACAATATTTGCATATGGTATTAGAAGGCCTTTTTATTTCTGGCATGTCTCTGACTGCTTTCTTTTTGCTCAGTCTGATTATATGATCGACGCTGAGATGTCCCAATCTCCTATGCCATAACCATGACTCCTCAATTTTGCTAAGATGGCATGCTTCATCTTCCTCTTTCACAATGTAAACATTGCTCTCTGTTCGAACACCTTTGAGCAAGTAGCTCCAATTGCAGGCTTTGATTCGAATTTCACAATCTTGTGCTCTAAAAGAATTTTCAAGGCCGCTTGTCACACCGAATTTCGACACTTGTAAATTTGTTTTCTACCTTCATCATTAAATAGTAAATTCAGTTTTCCATATTGCCCATAGCTGGATCAGCTTTTTCTGATTCTTAATTACGATCATTGCCTAAAGTAACATTGCCAGATTTCTTTTCATCAAGAGTTAAAACTTGATTTTGTCTCTGGTCATGTGTTTTGAGTAGCCACTGTCCAAATACCACTGGCTTTTCAGGTCTTGAGCAGTTAGAGCCAAGTCACATTTATTCACCTTCTTTATCCACTGGAAGCACCCTTTTGTTTGGTATCTTTTGTGAGGTGATGAACTACTTCTTCTGAGAGGACATTTGGAAGGCATATGTCCAACTTGATTGCATACACAACATTTGATCATAATTTTTGCAGAATTATGAGTATGAACAAAATTTCTTTGATTCATAAACCTCCTTGAGGTGTTGAACATCAATCCTTGTCCATACTTTCTACACTCAATGATCTTATGGCCAAATTTCTTACAATAAAAACAGTAACTATAGAAACTATTTGCATACCTGATGTAAGGTTTTCTTCTCCATTTGTTTGTTTGAGATAGTATCTTAACTGTTTGCATCTTTTGCTGGTTTGAATTACTCCTCCTTGCATGACAATATAAAAAGAATATGTCCCCAGCTCTTTGTAAGTGCATATACTGTGGGTCCTTTAAGCTGAGGAAGAATCTCCTTTGATGGTTTCCAAATTTTACATATTCAGGGGTCTTAGTATTTATTACATTCTTTGCCACTAATGGTTTCATCTGGTCTTTGTCTTCCTTATTGCAGATTTCTTCTTTTGTAGGAATTGTTTGAGTTGCTTCATCATTCTTCTTTGCTTTTACAAAAATAATTTCTCTGTCAACTTTTTCTTTTCCTTTACTTGATTCTCCTTCATAGCCTATTCCAGTCTTTATCATAGGGGATCTTTGAGCAACCAGAATTTCATTCAACTTACTAGAGCTTGTTGTTTGAGAAGAGTTTATAACCACTTTCCTTCGAGCATTTTCTAATTTCTTCTTGAAACATACTACTTCTTCCAACTTTTCTTGTTCTTGAGTTTTTTCTTTGATTTGCTTAAGTAACATGTCCTCTATCTTCTTGGCTTCTTCAAGCTCTATCTTTAGCTGCTTAAGGACTTCTGAATTCTGTTCTTCTCGTCCATACTTGAGGAGAATGTCCTTTTGTTTTCTACATTTCAGTTTGAGTCTATCAATCTCTTCTAGAGCACTTCTTAGCTCCCCCTCAAGGTCGAATTCACCTTCTTCTTCTTCATCTTCTAGCAAGAGACCTTCAAGTTCTTCTATGGCCATCAATAAGAATTCAGAGGTTCCTTCTTCACTTGAGGATTCATTTGAATCTTCAGATGTACTGCTGTCTTGTTGAGCATAGAAGGATTTTCTGCTGAACTTCTTTCCTTTCTGCCAGTTCTTTGATTTATTTTTCTCTGACTCTTGAGCCTGATTCCTTATTTTCTTGTGAGGACACTTAGCAGCATAGTGTCCCACTCTTCCACAGTTAAAGCATTTGAAGGGGAGTTTACCTTTGTATTTACCTGAGCCTCTATCCAATTTCTTGACAAACTTTGCCTCCTCTTCATCCGAGCAAGAGCATATGTCTCCCTCTTCTTCTTTCTTCTTTTTTGTTTTAAAGGTTGCTTCCCTCGTACTTGGCTTCTTCTGTGGGAGCCTCATTTCATAGGTTGTTAGATTTCCAAGTAGCTGGTTCATGGTCAAGGTCTCCCAATTAGCTGTTTCTTCTATTGCAGACACCTTTGGATTAAACCTGGATGGAAGAGATCTTAGAATCTTTTGCACACTTATACTTTCTGGCATTTTTTCTCCAAGAGCTTTCATATTGTTAATAATTTCTACAGCTTTTAGGAAGAAACTGGCAATGTCTTCATCATCATTCATTTTTAAGTTCTCAAACTGGGCTCTATAGACTTGAAGTTTGGCAGTCTTTACTTTCTTGTCTCCCTCATGTATGTTCTCAAGGGTATCCCATATTTCTTTGGCAGTGTCTTTGTGCATTACTTTAATAAACTCTGCTTCACACAATCCATTCAGGATGGCATTCATGGCTTTTGCGTTAGCCACAAAGTCTTGTTTTGTTTCTTTCTCTATGTCAGTTGCCTTTGGGGCATATCCTAATTCCACAGCAGCCCAGACTTCTATTCCTAGAGACATTATGTATGTCCTCATTCTGATTTTCCAGAAAGCATAATTTTCACCAATGAAGAAAGGGGCTTTATTGGTTGAGCATCCTTCTTTACTAGCCATCTTGGGAACCTAGGATCTCCTTTCAGTTGTTAGACTTGTACAAAGGAACCTTCTCTGATACCAATTGTTGAACCCTTAGTTAAACTGAGAGGGGGGGGGGTGAATCAGTTTAACACATTCATGATCTTTTAAACTTTTATGAAACCTTATTTACACCTTCATTTCATATCCAACTTAATATATGAGTAATCTTAGAATGTGAGCAGCAAGTATTAATATAATATAATAGTAGACTTAATATGAGAGCAGCAGGTATTTAAGCAGATGACATAAATCAGATCAACACATAGACATCATGCACAGATACACCAGATATAAGTGGAAACCCATAAAGGGAGAAAACCACATCTTATTATTGTTGTGATGCAAAGGCAAGCTCCAACTCCCTCTCACCACTGTTTTTCTGCAGGCACCAACCTACAGGAGGCTCCTACCTCAATTCCGCAAGCTACAACTTGCAAGGAAGCACCAACTCCCTTCAATTTTCTGCAGGCACCAACCTACAGGAGGCTCCAACCTCAGTCAGCTACAACTGACAGCTATCAAGCTGCAACTTGATAGGGAAGCTCCAACTTCCTCAATTTATCAAACTGAATGTTTGTTGATTTACCTCAGATATCAGCTCTGTTCTGTAGTTTCTCTTTCTGCTCTTCTTCTCTTAATCTTCTCTGCCTCACACTTCTATATTCTGCCTTCTCTAGATTTACTCTCTCTTACTTTATTTGCATATCAAGATGATATTATTTATAAGGATTTTCTTGTGACTGTTAGCATTCCTTAATGAATTTGGAATGGACAGCCATGCCTCTTTGCCTTCTACCTTCTCATTTCTTTTCCAGCTCACTCAGAAAAATGTAACTGTAGGTACTTATTTTAATCTAACAGTGGGATTTTGTTTTCTTCCGGAGACTTGCCAATGCATCACAAACAATAAAAAATTCAATTACAATATTTACATTCACATATAATGAAAAACTTCAGCTCAACACATTTAGTCTTTTGGCTCGCTGCGCATTTGTCTTTTCTTTGACTGTGTTTTATCTCTTTTCAGCTCTGTTTGCTTTTCTGTCCTCTGCTGTGGTGTAACTGCTGCATACGTGTAACTGAGCTTTTTATATCAGTGCATTTTGTAAATATGTGTAACTGCTGACTATAATTCTGGGCAAATTCCAACCCTTTACACGTAGCAAGTGTCTTGTTGATGTGGGAGTTCCGCAGGCGGAACATACATGCATCGCAATCGTTTTATATTACAAATCACCCTCCACCTTAAGTCGAGGCCCGTGGGTTCACAGACCACGCGGCATCTTTTAACACAATCGCAACAACGCGTTATATATATATACCAGCCCCTTTTTATATATATATATATATATATATATATATATAACGTAATTTCAATTCTCGGCATCATTATACAACGTTTTAACAATCAAACTGCCATGTCCATTTTAACACTGAAGAATCATGTTTAGTACATAACTAATGCCTTTTCGGGCCCACTTGCCACGCTTTCCGATGCAATATGCTACTCCTCCAGCGATTTCCGATTGCGATTGATCGCAATCGCAAGCTGCCTTGCTCCGATGCGATTGATCACTGTTCCCTGTTCTTTGCCGATGCGATTGGAACTCAAATACTTATTAATCAAAGTTTATAAGCCCATCGGGTCCGAGCTTCAATCGCAATCGCAAGTCTTTTAATATATGTTCCGACGGTCTGTTTCTTTCCGATGCGATTGACCACTGTTCACTGCTCTTTGCCGATGCGATTGGAACTCAAATACTTATTAATCATAGTTTATAAGCCCATCAAGTCCGAGCTTCAATCGCAATCGCAAGTCTTTTAATATATGTTCCGACGGTCTGTTTCTTTTCGATGCGATTGGGAAGGGTCCCACCTTATATTACTTTGTTTCTTTGGATCTCGCGCTATATATGTAAATACGCTGCATATATATATATGCTTTGCCGCTTGGGGTTAAGCGATTCCCGGAATAAGGTTTATGTATTATATGTAACACCCATTGGGTAATGATTCTCGGAATTATATACATATATCCTCCGGTTGAGGTAGCGATTCTCGGAATAACGGTTGTCTCTGCCTCTGCTGCTTCTGTCGCTCTGCCTCTGCTGTGCTAACGCTTTTGCCGCTCGACCACTTCACTGCCTCTGTATTCGCTGCCTCTGTCTCCACTGTTCGATCATTTCACTGCCTCCATATTCGCTGCTTCTACCTCCGCTGCTCGACCGTTTCACTCTGCCTCTGTATTCGACTGTTACACTTTAGCAGTGTTCTTCTGCCTGTCTCCTTTGCCCTGCTTGCTTTTTCTTTTGTCTGTCTCTGTTCTGCAGTCCTTTGCCTGTTTCTGCTTCAGCGCTGCCTCCTTTGCCATCAATGACAATATTTCCAACAGGTGTTTGGAAGTGCAGTGGTGACGAAGCAAGGATTAACAGATGAGAAGGAGCGAGCGAAGAATAACAAAAGAATCGAATGAAAACGAAGTTAAAGAGCCGAATGGAAACACTGTTCAAATACTCGCGATGGTTTTCTGAAACCAATACAACCCATATCGCGCTGCTTTTGGTCCGGAGCGAAACCATTTCAAAAAAACGCGATCCAGTATAAACTTGCCACGTTAGCTGCCCAAAACCGCTTATATCGCGTTTTTTTTGGAACGCTAATCTCCTGTCGTGGAAATTACGCGATATCGTTGAGGGTCGTCCGATCTGGAGGCTGGTAGATCAAACAACAATCGCGCAATGAGTTGCACGGAAGATAAGTCAAGGTATGGCCCATTTGTTTTATGATGAAAACCGCTCGTTTAACAAGTCTTGATGTGTGGTGCCGTGGCGATGCATTAAAAATGTTGCGTTGGTAGTGAGTTTTAATGTAAATGGGTTTTATTATAATGTCACAACAGAGGCTGTAATATATGATGCGCAATGTATAAAGGTATGGAACAATTCTGTGGGCCCGAGTGTAGTTACATGGTGTTTTTTTTGTTTAATATATGGTCTGAAGGTAAGCAACAACACACGTTAATATATGTGGTGAGCGCGGAGTTATACTTTGGGCTTAATGTAAAGTCGAGCCTTGACATAGATCGAATACACAACAAAAGAAACCCATGTATATGTATGTTTGGAATGGTTAGTTAATCAAGGCAAAGGGTGCCCCTTCGGAATATAAGTATAGTTAAATGCACGTGGGTGAACCTTTATGTGGATGAATTATGGTTGTTGTGGTCGAGTATTGTTGTATTAAGAATTGGGTTCTTAACCAAGGTCAATCAGTTAACACAACAAAAATATATATATATATATATATATATATATATATATATATACTGTTTGAGATGCGTTGAACAAGGATGTGGGCCCGAATACATTAAGAGTTATATATAAAGTGAAATCCTTCGCAAATGAAATCTGGGGTTTGTATAGTCTTCATAAAGGAAATGCCACACATGAGGATTGAAAGTTAAAATATTACAATGGTCCAAATTGTAATATTCAAATGATTATTCGACTTTTATAAGAATGGTATGATTGATATATAGCGGCGGACGTGACGTATTTAACTCAAAGGTTCTGTGGTAAACCTATTAAAAGGGTTCATCTCCTTTTGAAATAAACTAAGGGTGAAGACCTTGGAATATGTGGGACCCTTTGTTCATCGCACCGATTTGTTGGAGGACGCGATTGCAATATTGCGATCGTGATAAAGAAGCGGACCCGATACATTATAAACGATGATTCTCATGTGTTTGAGTTCCAGCTTAAAGGGCATTGAAGTGATTCATCGCATCGGAATAAAACAGAAAAGCGGAACATTGAACCATGTGATTGCGATGGTGCGATTTAATCGCAATCGTCCAATCTCAATCAATGGCAACTGTGGGATTCACAGTGAGTGATCGCATCGGAGATGGAAAATCGCATCGGCGCAGCGGAGGTGTAAGTGAATAAGAAATTATAAGTTGCGATTGCGATTGAAATGATAAAATAGGCGGAGTGTATATGTAATGTGGGCTCCATACAAAAAGAAATATTAATATACGTTACTCCGAGTTTTTGACCAACGTTGAAGAGTTAAATGAAAACAAAGCGGCAAATATATATATGAAACAATATATATATATATATATACATATTTACATCGGTGAACAGTGAATCATCGCATCGGAGTGAAAACAGAGTATCGAAACATACAACTGGAAATTGTGATTGCGATTAATCGCAATCGGAAGTACTCAAGAGGTTATTCATCGCATCGGAAAATAGAGCAAGTTTGGCGAGTGGGCCCGAAAGGGCATTTTATGTATTAAAAGGGTCTATTATGATTATATTGTCGAGAGGCATTTGCGTTATATAAAAAGGACAATTATATATATATATATATAAAGGAGTTACGCAATTGCTGTGAATAGCAGAGCAAGCAGAGTCGAAAAAGACAGAGACAGCCACAGAAAAGACAAACACACGGTGATCCAAAACTGAATGGGTTGATTTGGAATCCATACTGTAACTGAATGTAAATATTTAGTTAATTTTTTTATATTGTTTGTGATGCACTGGCAAGTCTCCGGAGGAAAACAAAAATCCCACTGTAATATTGAAGTCTATACATAGTGTTATATTTTTTAATGAGTTGGACAAAGGAATTGAGAAGGCAGAAGCCAAAAGGTCATGGCGGTTCACTCCAATTTCTCTGTAGAATACGAACAGTCAAGAGGGGAAATCTATAAATGATATCTCAAAGATATGCATAAAGAGGTTAGAGAATGCAGAATTGAAGCAGAGAAATTAAGAAGATAGTGGAGATGCTGTGAAGAGTCAGAGATGATATAAGACAAATATGAAGACTGGAGGACAGCAGTAAAAAAGGTACAGAACAGAGCTGATATCCAAGGTAAATCAGCAAGTGATTTTCTTTTGATAGAGTGAGGAAGTTGGAGCTTCCCTATCAAGTTGTAACTTGATAGATGTCAGTTGTAGCTAATTGAGGTTGGAGCTTCCTGTGGGTTGGAGCCTGCAGAAAATTGATGGGAGTTGGAGCTTCCTTGCAAGTAGCAGCTTGCAGAATTGAGGTTGGAGCCTCCTGTAGGTTGGTGCCTACAAAAAATCATTGGTGAGAGGGAGTTGGAGCTTGCCTTTGCATCACAACAATAATAAGATGTGGTTTTCTCCCTTTATGGGTTTCCACTTATATCTGTTGTCTCTGTGTGTGATGCTCATATGTTGATATGGTCCATTCAATTTGCTTAATACTTGCTACTCTCATAATAAGTTTGTTGTCACATTATCTTAATACTTGCTGCTCACATATTAAGATTGTTCACATATAAAGCTGATCATAAATTAAGTTGTAAATAAGCTTAATGAAAAGTTGTAAAAGTTCATGAATGCATTAAATTGATTTACCCCCCCTCTCAGTTTAACTAAGGATTCAACAATTGGTATCAGAGCGGGTTCCTTTTGTATCAGTTTAACAACTGAAAGGAGATCCTAGGTCCCCAGGATGGCTAGTCAAGAAGGATGCTCAACTAACAAAGCTCCTTTCTTCACCGATGCAAATTATGCCTTCTGGAAAATCAGAATGAGAGCATACATAATGTCTCTAGGAATAGAAGTTTGGGCTGCTGTGGAATTTGGATATGCCCCAAAGTTGACTGACTCAGAGAAAGAAGCAAAACAAGATTTTGTATCTAATGCAAAGGCCATGAATGCAATTTTAAATGGACTGTGTGAGGCAGAATTTATCAAAGTAATGCACAGCAAGACTGCCAAAGATATGTGGGATACTCTAGAAAACATCCATGAAGGAAACAAAAAGGTGAAGACAGCCAAACTTCAAGTATATAAAGCTCAGTTTGAAAATTTAAAAATAATGATGATGAAGACATTGCCAACTTCTTCTTAAGGGTTGCAGAAATTGTTAATAATATGAAAGCTCTTGGAGAAACCATACAAGAATGTGTAATTGTTCAAAAGATTCTAAGATCTTTACCATCCAGCTTTAATCCCAAGGTTTCTGCCATAGAAGAAATAGCTGATTGGGAAACGTTGACCATGAACCAACTACTTGGAAACCTAACAGCCTATGAGATGAGACTACCACAGAGGAAGTCAAATGTAAGGGAGACAGCCTTTAAGACAGAGAAGAAGAAAGAAGAAAAGGAAGAGATATGCTCCTGCTCTGATGAAGAAGAGGCCAAATTTGTCAGGAAATTGGATATAGGCTTAGGTAAATATAAAGGTAAACTTCCATTCAAATGCTTTAACTTTGGAAGAGTTGGACACTATGCTGCTAAGTGTCCTCATAAGAAAACAAAGAATCAGAGTCAAGAATCAGAGAAAACCATATCTAAGAAAGGGAAGAGATTCAATAGAAAGTCTTTCTATGCTCAACAAGACAACAGTGCATCTGAAGACTCAGATGAACCCTCAAGTGAAGAAGGAACCTCTGAATTTCTATTGATGGCTATAGAAGAGCTTGAAGGATTCCTTCTAGAAGATGAAGAAGAAGGTGAAGTTGATCTTGAGGGGGAGCTAAGAAGTGCCCTGGAGGAAATTGACAGACTCAAACTGAAGTGCAGAAAACAGAAAGACATCCTCCTCAAATATGTAAGAGAAGAACAAAATTCAGAAGTCCTCATTTAGTTGAAAGTAGAGCTTGAAGAAGCCAAGAAGGTAGAAGACATTTTACTCAAGCAATTTAAGAATAAAATTCAGGAACAAGAGAAGTTGGAAGAAGAATTAGTATGCTTGAGGAAGAAATTAGAAAACGCCCAAAGGAAAGTGTCAATAAATACTTCTCAAATGACAAGCTCTGGTAAGTTGAATGAAATTCTAGATGCTCAAAGATCTCCTCTGATAAAAACTAAGATAGGCTATGAAGGAGAATCAAGTAAAGGCAAAGAAAAGGAAAACAAAAATATCATTTTTGTAAAAGCAGATAAAGATGATAAAGCAGCTCAGATGACTTCTACAGAAGAAGAAACCTGCAATGGAGTAGACAGAAACTAGAAGGAACCTCTAATGACAAAGAATGAAATAAATAAACAGTCAGTAGAAAAAGGCTCATATACTCCTGAGTATGTCAAATTTGGAAGCCATCAAAGGAGATTCTTCCCTCCTATGAAAAATGCCACATGTTATGCCTGCCACAAGCTGGGACATATTGCTACATACTGTTATACAAGGAGAATTAATTCAAACCAGCAAAGGATGCACACAGTGAAAAGATTATCTCAAGCAACCAAATGGAGAAGACAACCTTTCATCAGGTATGCAAATTGTTTTTATGGATACTGTTTTTATTGTAAGGAATTTGGGCCATAAAATCATAGAATGCAGAAAATATGGTCAAAGACTGATGTTCAAGACCTCAAGGAGGTTTATGAATTATGGAGAGTCTACTCGTACTTATAATTCTACTAAAGATATGATCAAATGCTGTGTATGCAATAAAAGTAGACACTTGTCTTCAAAATGTTCTCTCAAAGAATATGGTCCATCATCTCAAAAAAGGCACCAAAAAAAAGAATGCTTGCAGCGGAAAAAGAAGGTAAATAAATGTGACCTAGCTATAATAGCTCAAGATCTAAGAAGCCAATGGTATTTAGACAGTGGATGCTCAAAGCACATGACTGGAGATAGAAGCAAGTTTATAACCTTTGATGATAAGAAATCTGGAAATGTTACTTTTGGCAATGATAAAGCAAGGAAAATCAAGGGAAAAGGCTCAGTCAATCTGGATAATGGCAAAGGAAAGGCCCAAGATGTACTATTTGTGGATGGGCTGAAAGCAAATCTACTGAGTGTCAGTCAAATGTGTGATAAAGGCTATGAAGTTCTATTTAGAGCTCAAGATTGTGAAGTAAGATCAAGCACCACTGGAAAGACCCTGATCAAAGGTGTGCGAACAGAAAGTAATGTCTATGTAGTGAAGGAAGAGAATGAAGCATGCCACCTTAGCAAACTTGAGGAGTCATGGTTATGGCATAGAAGATTGGGACATCTTAACTTCGACCATATCATTAGTCTGAAAAAAAAGAAGGCAGTCAGAGATATGCCAGCAATAAAAAAGCCTTCAAATACCATATGTAAATCTTGCCAATTGGGCAAACAGACTCGCACATCCTTTAAGACCAAAGAAGAGCTATCAACAAGTAGGCCACTTCAGCTTGTACACATGGACCTGTGTGGATCTTCAAGAACTAAAACACCAAGTGAAGAATCCTATTTCATGCTGATAATAGATGATTTTTCCAGAATGACATGGGTTGCATTTCTCAAATATAAATCAGAAGCACTTGAGAAATTCAAGATATTCAAAGAATTGGCAGAAAATCAAACAGGATGCAAGCTAAAGTGCATCAGATTAGATAGAGGAGGTGAATTCACAGACTATGATTTTGCAGACCTATGCAATGAGCATGGGATAAAACAACAGTTTACAATTGCTGGTACACCTCAACAGAATGGAGTGGCAGAGAGACAGAACAGGTCTGTACAACAGATTGCCAGAGCTATGATGCAAGAAAATAACATTCCCCAAACCTTCTGGGCAGAAGCAGTACACACAGCTGTGCATACTCTGAACAAAGCTCATTTAAGACCAAACAGTGACAAGACTCCTTATGAACTATGGCATGGTAACCCAACATCAATCAAGCACTTTAGAGTCTTTGGAAGCAAGTGCGTCATAAAAAATAATGATGAAAATCTGGGAAAGTTTGATGCAAGAGCAGATGAAGGAATATTTTTAGGATATGCATCTAAGAGTAAAGGTTACAGGTGCTACAACAAAACACTTTGAAAAATTGTGGAAAGCATTGATGTAAGATTTGATGAAGAACTACCAAACAAGACAAGAAGTACAGGTTGCAGCAATCCTCCAGAAGATCATGAAGAAGAGAACCAAGATGATGATGAAATAAGCAAGACAACATAACATGCTGAACTGAACTCAAAAGGCCCCTCAAGATACACTCAAAAGAACCATCCAGAAGATCAAATCATTGGAGACAAGAGTGTAGGAGTCCAGACAAGAAGACAACGAGATGAACAGACAGAAGAGGTATACCTAGCTATGTTATCACAAATAGAGCCAAAGAATTTTGAAGAAGCCAGCAAGGACAAATATTGGGTGAATGCTATGAATGAAGAATTGGACCAAATTGAGAAGAACAATACCTAGGAATTAGTTCCAAGACCCACTAAGAAAAATGTCATGGGTTCAAAATGGGTATTCAAGAATAAGATGAATGAACAAGGACAGGTAATCAGAAATAAAGCCAGACTTGTCTGCAAGGGATATTCACAAATTCAGGGTCTTGATTATGATGAAACATTTGCCCCTGTAGCCAGAATGGAAGCTATCAGAATGTTTTTGGCCTTTGCATGCTACCATGACTTCAAGGTATATCAAATGGATGTGAAATCTGCCTTCCTGAATGGAGATCTAGAAGAAGAAGTCTACATGAAACAACCTGAAGGATTCTCATTAACAAATAAAGAATATTGTGTGCAGACTAAAGAAGGCCCTATATGGGCTGAAACAAGCTCCTCGTGCATGGTATTCAATGTTGGACAAGTACTTGCAAAAACAAGGCTTTAAGAGAGGAGTAGACAACAATTTATACATAAAGGCCAATGAAAATGGACTCCTGATTGTAGTAGTGTATGTAGATGACATCATGTTTGGAAGCAGCAAAGATGAGTTAGAAAAAGGATTTGCTGAAGAGATGAAATTAGAGTTTGAGATGTCTATGATTAGAGAGCTCACCTTCTACTTAGGACTTCAAATTCAGCAAAAGAACACAGGAACATTCATTTCACAAGAAAAATACTTAAGAGAAATGTTGAAAAGGTTCAAAATTGAAGACTGCAAACCTGTGTCAACTCCCATGATCACTGGATGCAAGCTATGTGCTGATGATGGATCTGCAGATATAGATCAAAGACAGTACAGATCCATGATAGGAAGTCTGCTATACCTGACAGCGTCTAGACCAGACATTATGTTGGCAGTAGGACTTGTGGCTAGATATCAAGCAGCACCAAAACAAAATCACCTTCTAGCAGTCAAAAGAATATTCAGATATCTACAAGGAACTGCACAGTATGGGCTATGGTATCCAAAAGGCAAGATCTTCACTTTGACAGCATATACAGATGCAGATTGGACCAACTGTGTGGATGACAAGAAAAGCACAAGTGGAGGTGCATTCTATTTGGGAAAAAGTCTAGTGGCATGGCTAAGCAAGAAACAAACATCTATCTCTCTATCTACAGCAGAAACAGAATACATAGCAGCAGCAGCATGTTGCACACAAGTCATGTGGATGAAACAAACCCTCCAAGACATGAAGGTAAGCATTGATGAACCTATCTCTATCAAATGTGATAATACAAGTGCAATAAGTATATCAAAAAATCCTGTACTTCATTCAAAAACTAGAAAGTAGTAAAGCTAGAATATGTACCAACAAAGGAACAAACAATAGACATATTCACAAAACCCCTTGCTAAAGAACCATTTGAATATCTAAGAGAGAAACTGGGAGTAGTATCTGCAGAGGTTGCTCTCTGACATGAAAAAAAAGCATCATTCCAAGGGGAGATCAGAGAAGAAAACATCATTCTAGGGGGAGATCAATCACCAAATATTGTCACAAAAGAACTAGAGCAAGTGAGCAGAGCATGGAACAGGTCCTCAAGATCAGAATATCATGAACAAGATGTGGAAAACACACTAGGAAATGTGCAACCCTTTGCCATTGATGTCAAAGGGGGAGGAAAATCAAGCACAGGAGATGTTTTGCCATCAATGCCAAAGGGGGAGACTGTTGGAAATGTTGTCATTGATGGCAAAGGAGACAGCATAGAAGCAAAGAGATAGCAAAAGAACATTGTTGAAAATGTTGACAAGGAAAACATTAGACATGAAGAAAGGCAAAAAGAGAAAAAGAGGTAGAGAAGTAGTAGAGAGGCAACAGAGATCTGAAGAGGATGCAGAGGGTCGAGCAGTTGCAAAGCAGGGCCATTTGAAGCAGCCCAGGCTGCAGAATATGCAGAGAATACAGAGAAACGGCCATTCACTGACAGGCACTACCTGTACACTGTAGAGAGGGTCGAGCAGTAGAGACAAGTTGCAGAGAATACAGAGAAACGGTCCTGCACTGACAGGCACTGCCTGTGTAAAAAGGTTATTGGTGTTTGGAAGCACAGTGGTGACGAAGCAAGGATTAATAGATGAGAAGGAGCGAGCGAAGAATAACAAAAGAATCGAATGAAAACGAAGTTAAAGAGGCGAATGGAAACATTGTTCAAATACCGGTGATGGTTTTCTGAAACCAATACAACCCATATCGCGTCGCTTTTGTTCCGGAGCGAAACCATTTCTAAAAAACGCGATCCAGTATAAACTTGCCACGCTAGCTGCCCAAAACCACTTATATCGCGTTTTTTTTGGAACGCTAATCTCCTGTCGTGGAAATTACGCGATATCGTTGAGGGTCGTCCAATCTGGTGGTTGGTAGATCAAACGACAATCGCGCAATGAGTTGCACGGAAGATAAGTCAAGGTATGGCCCATTTGTTTTATGATGAAAACCGCTCGTTTAACAAGTCTTGATGTGTGGGGCCGTGGCGATGCATTAAAAATGTTGCGTTGGTAGTGAGTTTTAATGTAAATGGGTTTTATTATAATGTCACAAAAGAGGCTGTAATATATGATGCGCGATGTATAAAGGTATGGAACAATTCTGTGGGCCTGAGTGTAGTTACATGGTGTTTTTTTTGTTTAATATATGGTCTGAAGGTAAGCTACAACACACGTTAATATATGTGGTGAGCGCGGAGCTATACTTTGGGCTTAATGTAAAGTTGAGAGTTGATATAGATCGAATACACAGCAAAAAAAACCCATGTATATGTATGTTTGGAATGGGTAGTTAATCAAGGCAAAGGGTGCACCTTCGGAATATAAGTATAGTTAAATGCACGTGGGTGAACCTTTATGTGGATGAATTATGGTTGCTACGGTCGAGTATTGTTGTATTAAGAACTGGGTTCTTAACCAAGGTCAATCAGTTAACACAACAAATATATATATATACTGTTTGAGATGCGTTGAACGAGGATGTGGGCCCGAATACATTAAGAGTTATATATAAAGTGAAATCATTCGCAAATGAAATCTAGGGTTTGTATAGTTTTCATAAAGGAAATGCCGCACATGAGGATTGAAAGATAAAATATTACAATGGTCCAAATTGTAATATTCAAATGATTATTCGACTTTTATATGAATGGTATGATTGATATATAGCGGCGGACGTGATGTATTTAACTCCAAGGTTCTGTGGTAAACCTATTAAAAGGGTTCATCTCCTTTTGAAATAAACTAAGGGTGAAGACCTTGGAATATGTGGGACCCTTTGTTCATCGCACCGATTTGTTGGAGGACGCGATTGCAATATTGCGATCGCAATAAAGAAGCGGACCCGATACATTATAAACGGTGATTCTCATGTGTTTGAGTTCCAGCTTAAAGGGCATTGAAGTGATTCATCGCATCGGAATAAAACAGAACAGCGGAACATTGAACCATGCGATTGTGATGTTGTGATTTAATCGCAACCGTCCAATCCCAATCAATGGCAACTATGGGATTCACATTGAGTGATCGCATTGGAGATGGCAAATCACATCGGCGCAGCGGAGGTGTAAGTGAATAAGAAATTATAAGTTGCGATTGCGATTGAAATGATAAAACAGGCGGAGTGTATATGTAATGTGGGCTCCATACAAAAAGAAATATTAATATATGTTTACTCCAAGTTTTTGACCAAAGCTGAAGAGTTAAATGAAAACAAAGCGGAAAATATATATATGAAACAATATATATATATATATATATATATTTACATCGATGAACAGTGAATCATCGCATCGGAGTGAAAACAGAGTATCGAAACATACAACTAGAAATTGAGATTGTTCAGGCTGGTGCCTACAGAAAATCAGCGGTGAGAGGGAGTTGGAGCTTGCCTTTGCATCACAACAATAATAAGATGTAGTTTTCTCCCTTTATGGGTTTCCACTTATATCTGTTGTATTTGTGTGTGATGCTCATATGTTGATATGGTCCATTCAATTTGTTTAATACTTGCTGCTCTCATAATAAGTTTGCTGTCACATTATCTTAATACTTGCTTCTCACATATTAAGATTGTTCACATATAAAGCTGATCATAAATTAAGTTGTAAAAGTTCATGAATGCATTAAACTGATTAACCGGCCTTGCCCCCGCGCCCCCTCCAATTCTCAATTTAATTAAGGATTCAACAAGAGGGAGGTAAGAATAAAGACATAGAGAGTGAAAGGTGGAGAGAGAGAGAGAGGAGAGAGGGTAACTGGAGGGAAGAGAGATAGAATTGAGAGAGAGGGAGGGAAGGGGAAGAGGAGTGATATATAGATTGGAGAAAGAGAGTGCATGTTTTGGGGTTGATATAGAGAGACAGAGGGAGATAGAGATATAGATGGGAGGTGAAGAGAAAGAAGAGATAGATGGAGATAAGGAGGGAGGGACAAAGAGATTGATAGATATGGAGTGAGAGAGAGTGTGTGTTTGGCGTGGTGAGATAAAAATACAAAGGAGAGATGGAGGGAGATATAGATATAGATGGAGGGGGGAGAGAGAGAAGAAGATTTCTTGCGCTAGATGCATTGATTTCAGTGTAAATGGTGATTTTTAATCCTATTTGATTGCTTGCACTAAATGCATTGATTTTAGTGTAGAGGTTGATTTCTAATGATATTTGATTACTTGCACTAGATGCATTGATTTCAATGTAGATGATTTCTAATCCTATCTGATTGTTTGCACTAAATGCATTGATCTCAGTGTAGATGGTGATTTCTAATCCTATTTGATTGCTTGCACTAGATGCATTAATTTCAATGTAGATGTTGATTTCTAATTATATTTGATTGCTTGCACTAGATGCATTGATTTCAATGTAGATGATTTCTAATCCTATTTGATTGCTTGCACTAAATGCATTGATTTCAGCGTAGGTGGTGATTTCTAATCCTATTTTATTGTTTGCACTAGATGCATTGATTTCAGGTAGATGTTGGCGGTTTCTAATCATATTTTCTTACTTGCACTAGATGCATTAATTTGAGTGTAGATGTTGATTTATAATCCTATTTGATTACTTGCATTAGATGCATTGATTTTAGTGTAGATGTTGTTTTCTAATTTTATTTGATTTCTTGCATTAGATGCATTGATTTCAGTGTATATGTTGATTTCTAATTTGATGTAATTAGATGTATGATGATACATTAATTTTAAAGTCATTAAATTAATAGTGTGCATTGATTTCAGTGTAAGCACAAAAAATTATTGATAATGTACATTGATTTTTGTGTTATAGTAATTAAACCTATTAATATTGGAGAGCGAGAGAGGCAAGGTATGATGTTCACTACAACAGCGCGAGCTAAGTATTTAAATGGTTTACGATTCCAACTGTCCTTTTCATATAATCGATATGAAAATATGACAAAATTAACAAGAGTGACAATAAGAATAGTAGAAAAAAATAGTTTGAGATTGATCACAATGAAAACTACTTGTAATTGACTACATTCTTATTATCCACATTTTCTATCATTCAATATTATTACATTGTCACTTTGAATTCAGAATTTTTATTTCATCATTAAAGTTATTTTACAATATTCATGATCTCAACAAATTGAGGTAACTAAGAAAATTTAAAATTAAAATGACTCGATAAATCTCAGACATATTTAACATATTTAAAATGGTTATATTAATATTAGATGTATTTACATATTATTGATAAAATTAATCATGTGTTGCTCATATTATCGATAGATTTTCCTTGCCCGCACACGACTGAAACTAGTCTAGATCCATCTTAACTCTGGTCGCGTCGAGAGGGATCAAATCTCTCGAGGTGCAAACTTTTCCTCAAGTTTTGCATTCAAAAAAGAGGTTTGCACCTCGAGAGATTTTATCACTTTGGGCGCTTGGTAGATCCGGAGTTAAGATGGATCTAAGTTGGTATTTATTTAAATTGTAATTGTTTTATTGGATTTTAGTCCTATTTTGTAATGATGGTTTTACAGTCAACCGTGTCAGTGTCTGCACTGTCATGTCGTGCACTTGCAAGAATTGAATTCATTTTTTATTTAATCATTCCACGTCTGTCACGCCTCCTATTGCACTTGGTTCATCTGTCCATCGTGTAAGTAGTCTCCATTAATACGGCGTCGTCGAGGGATATAGCATTTAAAAGAAGTTTGTCGAGGATATTTCGGGATGGACGGATGAGATAAATGTTGGAAGCCACAAAAAATTCGAGTTTGTGTTTAGTGCGACTTTTGGAGACTTTTCTGTTGGATTTTTCCAATCAAATTTCTTTAAAATCCAACAGGAATTCATTGAAATCACAAGTTTGATGTGTAACCCCTGTATAATTGAAATGCGTTAGGGGTTTTTAAGGGTGCTGAATCCATATATACAATAAAAAAACCATTTTGGATAACACAAATCAAGATTTCATCTTAAAATTTTCTGCAGAATTCTAGCGCCAAAAACTCCAAAAAACTGCACTAAAAACAACTCCCAAAAAAATTAACGTCGTAGGATAAGCTATGTGGAATGGCATTTCAGACTTGCGAACCTCTTAATGATTGTCGTCGAGACTTACGTCCTGTAATCCAAACATCAGACTCATGTACACCATAGACTATATTCACAACTTTTACATCGTAATATGGTTGCTAACATTAACCCCCAAAGAATACGGTTAATGCTACTTGTCAGTGTATTGACGTCTCAATCTTTGTTCTTGAGATGTGCGCCCTGCCACTTATGAATGATACGTTATGGTATATTACATGGTCACATTTTATAACATGCCATGTTGAAAATGCGGTAATATATAAAAACATTTGCATTTACAACCATGTCCAGACGCGTAGGTTCACATTTCAATAAAGCAATATATATATATATAGCCAGCATAAACTCGAGATCATATACCCAAGAGAAAATGTTTTTCGATCATTCAAACCAATGTGGAAAAGTGGAAAAAGTGTTCGGCAAGGGTCCAGAAATAGAAAAGTCATTAATGTCGGGAGCTTTTTGAAAAAGTTCGCAAAAATTAAAAAAAAATACAAAAATATTTATATTTGAAAAAATCTCGATTTTTTTGGAAAAACTCCCGATTTAATTCCAACTTTTGCAACTGGCAAAAAACCACCAAAAAATTGGCCGATTGAATCTACTAGTCCAAAAAATCGGACTTTGCCAATTTAATTGCATTTTTTTGGCGACATTTTCCACAATGATTCAAACCCTTTAGTAATAACATCTTATTGACTTATGTTTCGACCATAGGCATTCAAAACACTTGGTATTGATAGAACTTGCGTTAGGGATATTCAAACACATATCACAAGAATATTTTAAATATAGTTATATTTGGAGATTTTTTGTCAGTCTAAAATTAATTCTCTGTTATGATATTTTATTTATAAATGAAAATAGGTAGATAATATGAAATGCATTTGTTATAGAAATTTTTGCAAAATTTTCTCACTATGGCCATTAAATTTAGTTTTATTTTTATTTTGATAGTATTGTTAGTATCAAGCTTAGCTTTGAATTTGTGAGAAGAAATCCTAATTACAAGATAATTCTGGAACCATGTCAATAATTGATAATGAGATGAGACATTGGTGCCATATTGTCAAGAGTTTCCCTAATTAGTTCTCAGTATTCTCAAAATTTCTTGATAATTTTGGGTTGAGATAAAGCTCCAAAAAATACTTTTATTAAGGTAATTGCAACT
Source organism: Pinus albicaulis (assembly GCA_034641835.2). NCBI lineage: Eukaryota > Viridiplantae > Streptophyta > Pinopsida > Pinales > Pinaceae > Pinus > Pinus albicaulis. Next base: position 797,405,381 of record CM076576.1, on the reverse strand, counting down.
TTGGAACAAAGATGGATGTTGCTTGCACAATCAGAACAACCAATTGCAAAAGTAGATAATAGATTTTGAAGTGAATATATGCTACTTTCACACTTGAAACATCCTATAGGATTTTCTTAAATTTAGTTGTTACATTATATTCTTATGTTTTAACATTAAGCCAAATTGTATGAAATGACCAAGTGGTAGTGCAAATGGTCAATAGCTTGTGAGTTGTTAAATGACCTCTACTACATTTAAGTCAACACCCTACAAATTTCAGAAATATATGTTATACAAGGGTGCAAGGACATTACCATCTTTGCTAGAAATTTTTTGTTGTCAACTAAAATACTTCGGTATCCTGAACACTACAGATCCATCTTTTCCCATAAGAGCATTCTTAGAAGGAATTTGTATTTTTTGTCAAATAAAATATAAATTTTCCATACAAATCTATACAAATAATAGATTAAAATGAATAAATATGGTATTAAAGTTTATAAAAAACCATCTACAAATAGAGTTTTTATAATTTCTGCCTAGGAAAAGATAATACAATCATGAATTATCTTGCTATTTTAATTGTAATTTTTATTAATATAAATCTATGTTTTTATTGTTTTTCATTTTAATTTAACTATATTTAAACTAGGCAAGAATAGTTACTCTGTAGCCCTTGTTCAAATATAGAAATTATTTCGTACCTTTTAAAGTTCAATGATTAAACTAAGCGACAGAGAAAATCCTGATATCGAAAGAGTTATTGTATATCTCATCATAGTTTTGTGATTCGCACACATAATGCCTATACATTTTGTGTAGGCAAGTATATCATGTTTTATTGCAATTTATGTTCATTATAGTGGCATCTTTCCCAGAAATGAAGATATGGTTGTAATCGAAGCAAAGGTAAGAGATAACCCCAAACTTAGTGGAGATGACAGATAAAGTAGCTCCTCTTTGCCATGGGGCCATTCAAAGCTATGCTTTAGATTCCTAGGTTATGCAAAGGAAATTTTTCATGACTTGGGAGTATAGCAATGTCAGGTCAAGCAATATGTGGGTGGCAAAGTCCCTTGCCTCCTCAAAGCTAATTAAGGAATCTCCTTTACCATAATGAAGGTTAGGGATCTTGGATAATCTGTCACTGCAATCCAGGCATCACCCTCCCTGAAACATGCAAAATATCATTCCCTTTGCTATTAGTACAATGTGCACCGTGGAACCACAACTTTCTTACAAAGAAGGCTACACCTGTAGTGATCATGCGCTACATGTTCTGCTATAACATAATTTTGGTAACTTTGGTTTCATTCTTTCTGGAAAAAGTTCTGAAATACTTGAGAGTGTGCTCTTCTGTTCTTGTAATTTTCACCTTTCTGTGAAAGGTAACTTGTCCAAATATTCTTGGTTGATTGAAAGGACTAACACATGCATCTACGGAGTCATAGAATTTTGTCATAGCTGAATTTCTTTCAAGCGTTATTACTTTTCACTCTGCTGTTTGCTTAACACGTATGCTATGGGGAAAGTTTTCTGAAATCCCTATTAAACTATTTTATCTTGTGTATACAGCTTTCAGTTTGAAACGGAGATAGAGGAAACAAAACTCCGCCGAGATGTGTTATCACCGGGTGATGTGGCACCTGTTGCATCAACTAACGAAGATCGAGCAAGCATTCAATCTCTTATTTCTGGGCGTGAGGAGATGTTTGCATTTCGACGAGCGGTATGCTTATTTCTCTCCATGCACTTCCAATATTGTTGATAGGTGACAATTGTGAAGTCATCGGCTATATATTTAGAAATAGGTCATTGGTTCATTGAAGCTGATCAGTCCATTAATGAACAGGTATCAAGATTGATAGAGATGCAGACACCAGGCTATCTTCAGGGAGTGAGGCATCATCCTCGATTTCCAAGGCTAGTGTAAAATTATTAAAGATTGAATTATTTTAAATAATCCTTGTACGGCAATTCTTTCTTGCTTCAAAAATAGACCTTTGAGCTGATATATACGCATACACAGTGTTGTATGTGTATGTGTTTTATATTTATGACACCGAGGTTAGATCCTTTGTTTTGAGGATCATATTGCAGATTTGTGAGATTCTAATATTGTAGTTGAAGAAAACTGTAGCTATATCACTACTATCATATTCATGTATACTGCAACCTTTTGTACCAAAGATCATAATTTAACAATATTTTAATTCATTTAATAATGTTTTTGCCATTCTTATGTTTTTCGTGGCCACAACGGTTTATCTGTAACCTGAGTACTATCTTCATCACAAGCCTATACTCTCAATCTCATTTCTTTCTGCACTGGGATGGTTGATTTGCCCTGATTTTCTACCATAGAAAAAGCATTTAATTCTGTGTTTTTTAAGTTAGTTTATTGTTAAATTTGTATAAATATCAGTGTAGAATCATTTTAATTTCAGATCTATTAAGCATCAAAAGTGATCAGATTTTTTTTCACTTTTAAAAGAGGTTTGTATCTCAAGAGATTTGATTTCTTTAGGTAAATTCAAAATTAAGATAGATCTAAGCTAGTTTTAAAAATAATATAATTTTATAGTTTTGTTTTTCATGTCTCAAATATACTTAATATTAATTTTTTGTTTGCTAAATATTATTTTCATAAATAAATATAAATTATAATATATTAATAGTAATTTATGTTGAAATTTTTGAAAAGAAAATATAATAAATATTTATTTATTATTATTTTTAAATTGTTGATATTCAAACATGTAAATTAATAAAAAATAAGTAGTATCTTAAATTTAGTTGAATGCTTAAATAGATTGTGCATCATGTAAATATTATAAAGAGGCATTTGATCTTTGCAAATTAAACAACTAAAATATGTGATTTAAAAAATATATATATTAGATTTTGAATAAAACTATTTCATGGAATTTGATTCCAAATTTTGATTTTAAAATGTCATAACTTTTAATTATTAATCTATTTATAAATTATAGTTTTAATTTTTATTTATTTATTTATAATTTTTGAATTTCACTTATAGATTGAGATGGACATTTTCATATATATATTTTACTATAATTATTGTTAGTATTTAATGGGTTTCTCATATACAAATATGTACATATATTAAATTATTAACAATTTAAAAATAATATATATATATATATATATATATATATATATATATATATATATATATATTGATTATTTTAGTGAACAATGCACATACTTTGTAAAATAAATTTATTACTATGTTAAATTTTGATATATTATTTACTATAATTATTGTTAGTGTTTAATGAGCCTCTCATATACAAATATGTACATATAATAAATCATTAACAATTTAAAAATAATAATTTTATATTGACTATTTTAATGAACTATACACATACTTTGTAAAATAAATTTATTACTATGTTAAATTTTGATGGTCAAATTTAATTGCACTATATTAATATTAGTATTTTTATTAATTTTCATTTATTTAGAAATTATTATTAAATTATGATTTTTTAAATTTTTATTAAATTAAATATTATATATAAATATAATTATCGTTATTAGTTGCTCAATTTGATCGTGTTAAAGTAGCTTTTCATAAAAGTTAAATTACTCATTATTGGTTGCTTAATTAGATTGTTAAAGCAAGTTTTTAGAAAGAAAAAAAATTATAGCCTATGCTTTTGTTATTGACTTTATATTTATTTAATCTATTAGTTGTTTAAAAAATTATTTGGAAACTTGTTAGAAAATAAAATCATCAAGTGGGCAGAAGAGAGAGATAAATGTGCTAGCAAGCAGGTTCTAGACCTAAACATTCCACGGTTGGTCATGGCATAACTTTAAGGAATATCATTGAAAAAGTTTGGGTAAAAAAATGAAGAAGTCTTTTGTTGTTTGTTGATTTCATAAAAGCCTTTGACACGGTTCCTAGGGATAAGCTTTAGCACAGAGGCATTTAGCAGGCATTTCTGAAAGTTTTAAAAACGAAATTTGGGTCAAAAAAGGTTTCACATTGTCTCCTACCCTCTTTGGTTTATATACTGACAAGCTTGAAGAATGGCTAAATTCGCAAGGGAGTGATGGTATCCATTTGGGCAAGTTTGTTATAAGGTTTCTCTTGTACACATATGATCTTATTCTAATTGCTAAATTTTCTCTTGGTTTGCAAGAGCACTTACTTTCCCTTGAGCATTTTTGTAGAAATGTGGGGATGCAAGTCAATATTAGCAAAACAAAAGTAGTGGTTTTCTCTAACAGAAGGAAGCATAACCAACATAAATTCTACTTTGAAGGAACCATTCTAGAAGAAGTTATGGAATACAAATACCTCAAAATTGACTTCAACATAAATCTAAGCTGGGATGGATGTAAAATGAAAAGAAATTTGGGGGCTTGGAAAGCATTTTATGTTTTTCAAAATGGGTGTAGAGAGGCCAAGTTATGGGACTGGAAAAACCACTCTAACTCTTTTTGGGCTATTAGTGACTCCAGTGATTCTCTACGGTTGTGAAATGTGGGCCAGCAGCACATTCGACATGCAGTTGAAACAAATTAAGAAAATTCAAAAGTGTTTGATTACAAACAAATTCAAAATTAAAAGTGTAATTCCTTATGCTATCTTGTTAAGTGAAACGAGAGTTGCTCCTATTGAAGGAATTGTTATGGTGCGGGTCATAAGGTATTTTAAAAAAATTGATGAAATGGAGAAGGCAGGTGGCCTGAGGTTATGTTTAATGACACATTGTGCAAATGGTTTAGCAAATGGGGCATTTTCTTAAGGATGTGTCCCAAAAACAGTAAATAGATAAAAGCTTTTGTTATAGATCAGTTCCACAAATGTACTTGGGAGGAGTTAGGGAGAAAGAAAAAGTATTATATTGAAAAGTTTAATCCCACTCATAATCATCAACAAAGAGCGTACATAGAGACCAATATTTCTTGGAGAGCCAAAATTCTTATTGTTCAATTAAGGACTAATTCTCATCTAATTCATTGTGAAATAGTGCACTGGAAATGGCCAAAAGAAGTGTGGGAGGAAAGAGTGTATTTTTTGCTCTTTCGGAAAAGTGGAAACAAAAAACTTTTCGTTTTAGAATATGAGGCTTTCAAAGACAACAGGGAAAGTTATGCAGATATTTTGGCAGCTAGCTCTTGGGATAATCTATTCAGCGAGGGGTTAGTCGAGAAGTTGGGAGTGTTTATTGTGAAAGTGATTTTCCCCATAAGCTATCCTTAGCCTCGTGGACGTTAAAATAACTTTTTTGTTAGAGCTCATGGTTTTGTACTTTATGTTTATCCAATTTATGAATTTTTGTTTTTTAAAATTTCTTTTATAAATTAAGATGATTGAGATAGATCATTGTCAAGTGAAATTATTTGATTTTACATTTTAAATTTGTGATGGTTTTGTACTTTATATTTATTTAATCTATTAGTGTTTTCCCATCATTTTGTTACAGCTCATGGTTTTGTACTTTATGTTTATTCAATTTATTAATTTTTGTTTGCTAAATTTTCTTTTATAAATTAAGATGACTGAGATAGATCATTGTCATGTGAAAATATTTAATTTTACATTTTACATTGGTGAAGTTGACATTCAATTTTTTTTTTCGGCTATATATATGTTTATCAACATTTAAAAATGTTGACAAACTTATTTACATTATGCTTACACATCTACCCTATACTTGGTTGTAAAGTGCATCTAGACGAAATAAGTGACAAGCCAATGGTTAAAGGCACTTAAGAGGCTCTACTAGTAAGTATGTGGTAGATGATTATAAGAAATGTAGAGTAGGTGTTCAAGATTGTATCTTGGCAATTGCTAATATTGATATTTTCCCCTCGAGTTTGAAGTAGATGATCTACTTTATTTTGAATTAGTGCTTTGCAAAATCATTCAGATCATATTGGAATCGGCTAGTCCAAACCAACACATCTTGATTGATTTAATGTCTATGGGTGTCGAACTTGTATTTTAATTAAGTTGGTACCCCAATTGAGTGCTCAACCAGCTAGAGTCATCGAATAGGAAAAGTTTACTCATGTATATAACATGCAAGGGTGGTCATGACAAAATGGTGTCTATATATAACAATAAAATTATGATTTTGTTGTGTGGGATGTTTTATTAGTTTTTCCTTTATTTTGTAATTCCAGGCAAGCATGGCAATACCGACGAGTTACCTAGTCAGTTAGATTTACGTTAAAGTGTGTGTGTATGTATATATAAATGATTTAATATTCTATATGTTTTTTGGTAAACTTGTTTTAGGCATTAATTTGTCCACCATGTTGAAGCAATTCCAATTTGGTCCCAATTTTGGGAAAAAAAATTCTATATGAGGTGAATATTATAACATGTGATGGAATTGATGCAGGGGCATCTAGACCCAGCCAGCAATGTGGAGATTTGTCCACATGTTGTGGTTAAATCCAGTGAAATTTATTTACTGTTGGTCAAAAAATCAATTTACTGAGGAGGTTGGATTCCTCAAATAATTTGTTATTGTAATAAATAGGAGATTAGCTTATTTTGGATTTTGAGATAGAGCTGTTAGTCTAGGTGTGCTTGAAAAGCAACGGAATAGAAGAATTCTGTTCTTTCTTGAAAAAAATAGGAAACTTTGTTAGATAATTTAGGAGAATTATTCGAGTGGATAATAAATAGAGGAAAATTGTAATGAGCTGAGGGATTCTTTTAGATTGATTAGAGTTTGTGTGTGGCTTTGAGGAGAGCGAGAGGAGTGATGGTGTGAGTGTGAGTTTTGGTTTAGAGCGAAAGCTCGAATGGGTGTGTGGATTTTTTTATGGAGCGAGAGCTCAAAAAATATGTAAAACTGTGTGTTATGTATAATGGAAGTAGTTGGTAAAAAAAACAGTGATCAGTTTGTGTAATTGTCCAAGAGCGAGACTGTTTCATTCTTTGAATATAATTGTGGTTTGAATACATCGATTATGCTTTGTGATGTTAAAATTGATAGAAAATAGAATGCGCAGGGTTATTTGTCATTAAATCAGTTGTAATTGCAGATTGTATAGAGTGTATACAACGTTGAAGAACTTATGGCATTGAAAGTAATGTGAGAAGGTGTTCCATATAACGATGGATCCAGAGGCGAAGTATTATAATAAGTGTAAAGGTGAGTCGAGTGTGAGAAATCTCAGCACTACAGGACAGAGGTGATGTTCAATCAGTGCAACAAAGCGATTCCGATTAAATCGCATCGGCGTTGTATAATCGGATCGGAATTTTGGAGCATTGTCAGCAAAAAGCGCCTTGTAAAAGTTCTAATTAGCGATCTCCGATTAATCGGATCGGAGCTGGGGAGAATCGGTGGTTTTAATATTCAAACTGTTGTGATTTCCGATTCCGATTGAATCGGATCAGAATAGCGGAGTTTGTATCGGATCGGAGATTGAAAATGGAGCGAATTGAAATTGCATGATATCGCATATGAATACATCAGAGCGTGAAGCATTAAGGCGCAGATTTGAATTGTTTAAATTCAATAAAAGACATGCAGTTAATGCATAAATGGGAGATCGATTGAAGGAATGAGCATCTGCGCCATTGGCTCTCCTGCTTTATTGGTTTTTGTTTTGCATCAGAAGCGTGTTGAAGGGCTGTATGTTGAGCAGAGGAAACATTTTTTTCTCTGAGACGAAATTGTGGTATCTGGCAGCGATCGTGTTACACATTGTATCTGCGTTTGCAAAGACAGTGATTGTGTTGTGATCGAAGGGTTCTCCAAATAATTGAGGCATGGGTGTAATCGTGGAGTTGATAAGAAGTAGTATCTTAGTGGCATAAAAGAGGATGATCCGTAGTGGCGTAATCATGGGTGTCAGCATGGGCGTAGATTGCTATGTCAATTGGGTGTAGTGGTTTTCTAACGTCCATAGTTGTGTATCAGAGTAGTGCGATAAGCATCCACCTTCCAATTCGTGTTCGTGGGCTTAGTCTAATTTCTATTGCAGTCGATGGGTCGTTGTTTCATTCGTTGCTGCCCGAGTGAAACTTGTTGGTAAAATTCTCTAATTTTACCACATATTGTATTCGTTGAGGTCAAGATCTGATGAAATATTATTCGTAGTTGAGTCTTGAACAATCTTGACCAAAGATAGAAGTTGTGTATTCAGATTTTATTCAAAAGGCTGAAGACTTTGAAGTCAAACTATACATCGAAAATCTATTCAATATGTTGATGTGTGGGCAGTAAGTCAAACTTAGTGCGGTGATCACAGCCTGTGGTAATTTCTTCAAAGAGTTGAAGTGATTGGAGGACGGCATATCTGAAATAAGATTTCAGATTGGTTCGTAATTAATTTTCATTCGAATTAATTGGGTTTATTTAAATCCTTATTTGAGAGTGAATGGGAAAATTGAAGAGCTTCCTCAATTGAGAGGGTGGAAATTGCTTGGCTTGAGCGTTATTTGAGGCAGTGATTGAAGATGCATTTTGTATATGCAAAACAGAGTTGAGATTCTGGGTTTGCAGGTTTGCCCTGCGTCATTTTTGGTATCAGAGCTTGGCTCTGTGGAAATCGAAGAGAATGTTTGCTGATGAAGATTTAAAACTACAGAGGTATGGAAACAGTAGCATGTTGAAAGATTGAAGACTGCAACAATATAAATCAAGAGAAGTTGTGAGAGAAGAACCAGATAGAAGTGGCAGTGAACCTGAAGAATCCAACAAGAGATTGGACAGAGAGGAAAATTGAGGTGTTCTCAAAAGAAAGAGTGAGAGATTGCAGAAGCCTAGAGGGAGCAAAGGTGTTGCTCAAGAGAAGATTCCGGATAAGGGGATCGTGCTTACCAAAAGACTGAGTGAGGAGAGCTTAGTGAGGTAAGATTGCAGTAAGAAGGACTTGTTGTGCAGAGGCTTGTTGCAGAGGTGTGAGGAGCTCATGGAAAGAGAGGAGCAGAAAATGACTACAGACAGTCATAGCAGAAGTTCACAAAGAAGCCACAGTAGAAGGGAAGATGCCAAAGAAAAAGGCATGAGGATGAGTCAAGAAGAGTTTGACCGAGAAAAAGATGAGATAGATTTCCAGATTGGAATATTGATGAAGATGCTGCAGAAAAGTGTTTGGACCATGAGGAAAAGAGTAAAGTGGCCAAGGCTACGAGAGAGGAGAAATCAGCAAGTGAAATCAGAGATAGTAGAAGAATTGAGAAAGATTGAGCAGATATTGAGTGCTCAAGAGGAATCAGAGAAACTCAGAGAAGCAGAGGTAGAATTGGAAGTATCCATTTGCAGACCAGAACAAGGTGAAATGTTGGGGGAAGAGGATAATGAGAGGTCAGCTGAAGATCTTCTGGACTATTGGCAGAGTTCAGAACAATTCGAAGATATGTTGACAAAGGAAGCAGATGAGGCAATGAAGCCTTGTGATTTTGATTCTTACAGTTTGTGTATGTTTGCAGGATATGCATAGGATGATGGACAGTCGGATGAAATTGTCACAACCAGGAATGAAGCTCTTGAGGTGAAGTATGATGGTGAATCCCTTTTAGAGGAAGAAGGCGTTGATCTATTGCAACAGAAGGAGTTCATAGATGAAATCCTGTTTGGTGTGAAACAGTCAGATGAGGTTGATATAGACCAGCAGTCTGAAGACAATTCCATAGTGGGACTACAAAAAGGTAAACTAATGAATTTGTTTAATGGAATTGATGAAAGATGTTTGCAATATGATAATGGGGAAAACAAGTCAACTCAGGAGGATTGCCAAGAAAAGAATGAAGCTGAGAAGGAAAATTGTGATGATCTGCTGGAAAGATTTCACAAGGAGATAGAATTCTCGGAAAGATTACTCGAGGAAACCAAAGGAGAAACAAAGCTTACAGAACCTGATGGAGGAAAAGGTGTGGAAGACAGCATTAATAAATATGATGCTGAAATCAGAGAAATTGAGCAGCGATTATTTGAAGGTGAAATGAAAGATCAGAAGTAACAAGGAAGTTATGTCCTCAGAGACATGAAGGAGACAGAAATATTAACTCTGCAAGATGAATATGGAAGTAACCAGGAATTTGGAAAGAATGATCAGCTACATGAGAGTGAAATTGAGGAAGGCATTAAATTGCAGAAGTATAGAAACTGGAAGCAAAATGAAAAACCAGAAATTGGTCTGGCAGTACAAAGAAAGACAATCAAAGATCGAAGATACAGATGGAGACTGAAGAAAAGAGTGAAGTGGAAGCTATTGCAACAGAGGTTAAATGGCAAGCTGATGAATGAGTTCAGGAAACTTGAACAAATTCATATTGATTTGAAGTCACCGCAAGAAGGATTCGCTGAAATCCAAAAGATCTATGGTGGAGGATTGGTGCTTGAAGCATCAAAAGAAAATGAAAGATATTGTATTTTGAAAACTGAAGGTTGTTGTGTGTTTGCAGGTCACATTGACTTGAGGAAAGACAAACAGTTATTGAAGACTGTTGAAGAAATGACTACTCATAGTCATATGCAGAATAAGGAGGATGGCAAAAGAATTTTTGAATTCAAAGAATGCACTGAGTCATTGAAGATCATTGATCTTGAAGAAAGCCAGAGTGGAGGAGGATTAAAGACAGATATTGCAGATTGTACAGAACTTTTGAGAGAACTTCCAGATGAGATGGCAGATTTGTATAAGTCGAATCTTTTGATGAGGAAGGTAGGTAAAGCATTTGTGTTTATTGAGTTGATCAATTTTGATGAAGATTTATATGCAGGAAAAGAGCAGTGTGAAGTCGATCTGAGCCAAGAAGAACAGATTGGATTAATGGAAGGCGTGCTGGAATTTGAAGCAAGGAATGATGAAGCCATGAATGAGAAACCAGAAGAAGAACCTGGGAAAAGGCATTTGTACATTTCAGAAATGTATATGGAAGATTATTGGCACAGAGATTATGATGTTCTAATTCAAGAACACAATCAGTTGCAGCAGAATAGTATTCAGCACATGGGAAGTGAAATGGACAAAGAATTGGATGAGTTATGGAAACTCATACTACAGCATTCCAGTAAAACAAATGCAGGACAGAAGAAGAAAGGAAGATTGGCTGGAAGAAATGGTACAGGTGAAGGGAATGAAGAATTGCAAATTAGAGTGAGCAAAACAGCAGCGAGGTATGTGCAAAGGATAGCAGCAGACAGTGATGCATTACAACATAGTGAACAGAGACTTGAGGGACAAACAACAACAGCAGTAACTAAGGACAGACTATCAAACCAAATATGGGATCCAGGAGGACACAGGCATGAAGTGCATGATCGGGAGATCATGGCTAATTTAAACTTTGGGAGTCTGATGCAGGAGCATCTAGACCCAGCCAGCAATGTGGAGATTTGTCCACATGTTGTGGTTAAATCCAGTGAAATTTATTTACTGTTGGTCAAAAAATCAATTTACTGAGGAGGTTGGATTCCTCAAATAATTTGTTATTGTAATAAATAGGAGATTAGCTTATTTTGGATTTTGAGATAGAGCTGTTAGTCTAGGTGTGCTTGAAAAGCAACGGAATAGAAGAATTCTGTTCTTTCTTGAAAAAAATAGGAAACTCTGTTAGATAATTTAGGAGAATTATTCGAGTGGATAATAAATAGAGGAAAATTGTAATGAGCTGAGGGATTCTTTTAGATTGATTAGAGTTTGTGTGTGGCTTTGAGGAGAGCGAGAGGAGTGATGGTGTGAGTGTGAGTTTTGGTTTAGAGCGAAAGCTCGAATGGGTGTGTGGATTTTTTTATGGAGCGAGAGCTCAAAAAATATGTAAAACTGTGTGTTATGTATAATGGAAGTAGTTGGTAAAAAAAACAGTGATCAGTTTGTGTAATTGTCCAAGAGCGAGACTGTTTCATTCTTTGAATATAATTGTGGTTTGAATACATCGATTATGCTTTGTGATGTTAAAATTGATAGAAAATAGAATGCGCAGGGTTATTTGTCATTAAATCAGTTGTAATTGCAGATTGTATAGAGTGTATACAACGTTGAAGAACTTATGGCATTGAAAGTAATGTGAGAAGGTGTTCCATATAACGATGGATCCAGAGGCGAAGTATTATAATAAGTGTAAAGGTGAGTCGAGTGTGAGAAATCTCAGCACTACAGGACAGAGGTGATGTTCAATCAGTGCAACAAAGCGATTCCGATTAAATCGCATCGGCGTTGTATAATCGGATCGGAATTTTGGAGCATTGTCAGCAAAAAGCGCCTTGTAAAAGTTCTAATTAGCGATCTCCGATTAATCGGATCGGAGCTGGGGAGAATCGGTGGTTTTAATATTCAAACTGTTGTGATTTCCGATTCTGATTGAATCGGATCGGAACAGCGGAGTTTGTATCGGATCGGAGATTGAAAATGGAGCGAATTGAAATTGCATGATATCGCATATGAATACATCAGAGCGTGAAGCATTAAGGCGCAGATTTGAATTGTTTAAATTCAATAAAAGACATGCAGTTAATGCATAAATGGGAGATCGATTGAAGGAATGAGCATCTGCGCCATTGGCTCTCCTGCTTTATTGGTTTCTGTTCTGCATCAGAAGCGTGTTGAAGGGCTGTATGTTGAGCAGAGGAAACATTTTTTTCTCTGAGACGAAATTGTGGTATCTGGCAGCGATCGTGTTACACATTGTATCTGTGTTTGCAAAGACAGTGATTGTGTTGTGATCGAAGGGTTCTCCAAATAATTGAGGCATGGGTGTAATCGTGGAGTTGATAAGAAGTAGTATCTTAGTGGCATAAAAGAGGGTGATCCGTAGTGGCGTAATCATGGGTGTCAGCATGGGCGTAGATTGCTATGTCAATTGGGTGTAGTGGTTTTCTAACGTCCATAGCTGTGTATCAGAGTAGTGCGATAAGCATCCACCTTCCAATTCGTGTTCGTGGGCTTAGTCTAATTTCTATTGCAGTCGATGGGTCGTTGTTTCATTCGTTGCTGCCCGAGTGAAACTTGTTGGTAAAATTCTCTAATTTTACCACATATTGTATTCGTTGAGGTCAAGATCTGATGAAATATTATTCGTAGTTGAGTCTTGAACAATCTTGACCAAAGATAGAAGTTGTGTATTCAGATTTTATTCAAAAGGCTGAAGACTTTGAAGTCAAACTATACATCGAAAATCTATTCAATATGTTGATGTGTGGGCAGTAAGTCAAACTTAGTGCGGTGATCACAGCCTGTGGTAATTTCTTCAAAGAGTTGAAGTGATTGGAGGACGGCATATCTGAAATAAGATTTCAGATTGGTTCGTAATTAATTTTCATTCGAATTAATTGGGTTTATTTAAATCCTTATTTGAGAGTGAATGGGAAAATTGAAGAGCTTCCTCAATTGAGAGGGTGGAAATTGCTTGGCTTGAGCGTTATTTGAGGCAGTGATTGAAGATGCATTTTGTATATGCAAAACAGAGTTGAGATTCTGGGTTTGTAGGTTTGCCCTGCGTCAGGAATTATGTGTTACATTGGAATAATGATGAAGGTAGGTGGCCCAAGAGATTTACATAATAATAATATATTTGGAGAATTTTGCTTTGATTATTGTAGTTGTGAATTGTGAAGAATTTATTTGAAAAAATGTTTCCAAACCAAAATTGAATGAAAAGGTAATAAAACTTTGTAAAGAAATAGCATTTTGAAGTTTGGTGAATTTAAAGAAAAAAATGTTGTCACAAATGTGGATATAGCTACAAGGTTTATAAGTCTTTTGAAAAAAATGTTGTGTGACAAATGTGGATATAGCTACAAGGTTTATAAGTCTTTTGGAAATTCAAAATTTATACATATTATAAGAGGTTTACACAAAAGAAGGTATTTGATAGTGCAATAACACACCTACTCTTACTAGAAAAAAAAAAAAACAAAAAAAATAGTGTTGACCTTTGTAGCTCAATTTAAAATCGATGTACATCAAATGGTGTTGGTTTCTTTTAAATAGTGACTTAAAGTGTATATGTAGCAATTCCAAGCTTTTGTAGAAGAAGTAATACAACATATTGATGTAAATTGATAAATACTTTGTTGGTTTAAAATGACACTTGAAACTTAGTACGTTAAAATTCACCCTTTTAAAATAAATGGCCTTGGAAGATAGCTATTAAATATAAATCTATATGTTGAAACCAAAAGTTAAGATGATAGTCTATTTGTTAAGACTATCATCTATATCAATATGATTAAGATGATAGCTATTATATCAATAGCTATTACATCCACAGAGTAATTGCGAACTCCAAAAATAGAATTGCAAGCCACACAAATTAAATCCGAGCCACAGACAATATGTCTACGCCATAGAATATCAAATGCATATATGCAATGGAGCAAGATTATTGCCAATATATATAATTTTTTTCATGAACGAAGGGTCACAACCCTTGGACAAGTCGATATGACAATTTTGATAGTGAACTTCAAATGCTGGAAGGAAGATTAATAATTTAAATTTCCTCATTAAACTTTGCCCCAAATATATTTTTCCCAACATTATAATAATAATATCTCTTTATTTGGAGCAAGATATATTTTCCTATGGGGCAATAGGTTTCCCTTTGGGAAAATTTATCCTGAAGCTACCCAAATTTCAACACTTGTAACATGTCATGAAAAATAAAAAATATGGTTGTTCAAAAATGGAATGTAGCTTTACAACTTATTGTACCATGAAAAGTTATGTGTTGACATAACGAAAGTGACAAAGATAATCAACCTAGAATTAAGATAGATGGTATGTTATCAACCTATACCATAAAATAAAATTAGAATTTTTAATCAATGAATTCCACGCCTTTAATTAGTATGACAAGTGCCCAAGTTGACATTATTTTAGCATCCATCCAACACATTTTGAGTACCCTTTCCCATTTTCTAACACATTAGAGAACTTTTGAGGTCTAAAATGGGCCTCATAAGAAAAATGTACAATCAAAATAAACTTTCTAAGAACCAATAGGATTCAATATGATGAAGTCAACCATGGAAGATGATTAACCATTTTTGGGGTAAAAAGGTAAAAAAACTAAAAAATAATAAAATTATTTCTTCAACTTGTATTTTCAACTTATCTCCCTAATACTTTACTCAAATTTCAAGTGGGAGTACTCATTGGAAGAAAAATTTAATTCTTTATCCAAAGAGTACCCATGTTGCATACTTCCAATGGACCTTGCTACACGAAAATGAGAAATACATGAAAAAACGTGATTGCAATCACATTTTTCATGTATTTCTCATTTTTTGTGTAGCAATGTCCATCAAAAGTATGCAACATGGGTACTCCTTGGACGAAGAATCAAATTTTTCATCCAACAAGTGTTCGCGCTTGAAATTTGAGTAAACCTATAGGGAGATAAGTTGAAAATATGAGTTGAAAAAAATAGTTTTTTCTTTTTTCCCTCTAAAATTTGATGATGTAATATTTTTTTTATTTTTTTATTTCCACTAATACACCTAAAAATTCCCATAATGCACCCCATCACCTATTTTGACCATACATATGTATTTTTTTATCAAGGTATAGTTACATTGTTAAAATCTGAAAGTTCGATGCAGAATTTTAAAACTCTTTGCAGAAACTTGAAAGTTCAATGTAGAAAATTGAATGGAACCTAATTTACTTTGCAGAAAATTGAATGGAATTGAATGTTATATGTTGTTACAATTACTTAGAGTGCATATTTCTTATTCAAAACTTTTGAGATCAACAATTTTAGATAGAACATAAACTGAAGGATCATATGAATACATCTAAGCACAAATATGAGACACTGATATTTTGGTCCAATGACCAAGGCAAAACCCTTCAAGGGGGGAAACCTAAATGATTCTTCTTCTATTAGATTTCTTCAATTTTCAGTAGAGTACAAAGAGATAGAGAGAGAGAGAGGGTTTGAGAGAATAAATATCACCAATCTCTGATCAACTTGCAGTTGAAGTGCACTTGCTATTTTCTTGAAGATCTCCTCCTTCTGTTGATCATATCATGTCCTTCACACTTGCTCCATATCTTCCCTTTCTCTTGCTCTTCACTAGCTCTCACACTTTTCTTTGCAAACACTCAACACTTGCTCTCCTTCTTCAAAATGAACATGCTACTCTTAACTCTCACTTTCTCTTGCTTAAATAGATGAGAAAGGAGAGGAGTTACAAAATGAATCCATGCCTTGAGCCAATAATAGGATAATAGAATTCCACGAGGGAGGAGTTACTTGAGGAGAAGTGTAACTCATCTCTAGAATAGAGAGAGAGGTACACTTGTCTTGAAGAGCTACAATTTGAATTGGGAAGAGAGAGAATTACACTTATACATGAGAGAATATTTGGTGAGAGTTACGAATTGAATTGAATGAGTTACAAGTGCATTTAATGAGGATGAGTTAATTGTTTTCCATACATTGAATTAGTGAAGGAGAGTTACATTCTCTTAAGTGTGGAGTTACTATTTTATTCCAAGAGAGAGGTTTGATTTTCCAAGTAAGAGCATCTCAATTTAATTTACTTATTCCATGAGATAATTATTTTTTATTAATCCATTAAAGGTGAATGACTTTAGACGATCTCCCCGAATGGCTCCGCTAGGGTTTCTGCGCAAACCCTGATCCCTTCTCCTTCGTGTCCTCTGGTTCGTCGCCTGGTGCCCCTTGGCCTCTTTGCTGAAGAGTTTCCCATGCATCCGGCCTCCAGAGGGGCAGGCACGGCCCCCCCTCCTCTCAACACCCCTTCTTCTGACAATTATGCCGCTACAGACAAAAACGCCAGCCAAGGTCCGACCCCGCAGACTGACGCTGCCCAGGTTTCAGCTACTGATGTCTCTGGTGAGGCCGCCTCAGGGTCTGCGGCCACTAAAGACAAAAATGTAGAGAAGATCGCCTCCACGACTCGCCCACAAGTGTCCTCTGCCACCTGCATCCCAAAAGCTGTTGAGCGAATCAAAATAGATCTCCCCAGCCATCGAATCAATGGGAATATTCAATTTATGAAGGATCGTGCCCTCATTGGCAAGTTTATTGGCCTATGGCCAACTGAAAAAGCCTTGCAAGGATGGATACTCTCCAAGTGGAAGCTGAAAGGACAGGTAACCCTGCAACTTGGCCCCAAAGGTTTCTTTACCGCTATTTTCAATTGTCTGGAGGACAGGAATCGCATCTTCGAGGAAGGCCCGTACTTCTTCAACTCTGCAGGGCTTTATCTCCGTGACTGGAAAGAAAGATTCAATCCAGACAAAGAGGATTTCAATTGGGCACCAGTCTGGATCCGCATGTACTTCTTACCACAGGAATACTGGGACGAAGAGACCTTAAAGGATATCGGTAATGGTTTGGGAGAGTTCATTAAAGTTGCGAAGGAAACCAAACTTAGGCGATATACCTCTTATGCCCGGATCTGTGTTTATATGCATCTGGCCAAAGCACTCACGGATTCAATAAGCCTATTTCATGACGACTTCGAGTGGGTTCAAACTACAGACTATGAGCATGTCCCCTTCCGCTGTAGGAAATGTCATGAACACGGTCACCTATACCGTGATTGTCCTCTGAATCATCTGCAGAAAACTCCCACCCCTGAGCACAACAAAGATGCTGATGGTTTTACAAAGGTCACCAATCGACTGAGGCATACCAAGAAAACCCCTATTCCCTCAGAGGCACCCAAGAAACCTAATTTTAGCAACAGCTTCGAGGCTTTGGCAGCGCAAGATGCCTTTGAGGATCCCCAAACTCAGGCCCCCACTTCTAATCTGTCCCACTCACCCTCTGCTCCTCTAGACAAGCCCTTCACCCCTGTTCTAGCTAACACCAACTCTGTCTCTTCCACTTCAGTAGATAACACTGAGAAAGAGCTTGCACTCAAAGATGCACTCATGGAGATCGATAATAATACAGTTATCGGAACCCAGCACAGTTAGGAAAATGCAGACTAGAACACGCCGTCACACATGGAAGAAGAACCAGAGAGTATAGATCTGGGAGATCTGGATATACTTGGCCTGGAAGCAGCTTGTCATCAGCGCAAATACAGCACAATACATCCTCGACAAATCGACAGCCTGGAGGTGGTTTTATCCAGAGCGCAGCAATGCAAATCCCTTGGTATACAAACCGGAAGCCCTTGGGATGGAAAAAAAATAATGAAAGAATCCAAGAAAAGAGGACGCAAAACAGATCTGCAGCGGACCATCATCATAGGAGAATTGCTTGTGGAATCCGGGCGATTCCCCAAGCTGACCAAGTTCTAGAAGACTCTCCCCCACGGTTCCTCATGAAGCTCATTTCATTGAATGTGAGGGGGCTCAATAGCCCAGCGAAACACCGAATGTTAAAAAACATGATTCAGCAAGATAATCTTTCCATAGTCTATCTGCAAGAAATGAAATGCGACAGCACAGTTCTAGAAAAGATCCTGAATAAATCTTGGTCAGGCTCCCGCTCAGTTTCAGTGGATGCCTCAGGAGCATCTCAAGGTCTTGCCATCATATGGAACCCTCAGGTTCTTTCCCTTTATGACTTTCACGCCTCTCATTATTTTATACAAACTACTTTCCATTTAGTGGGGACCAACACACATGGCCACCTCACTAATGTGTATTTTCCTCAAGACCCACTCAAAAAAATGGAATTGCTGGATACTCTTACCGAGCTCAACTCTGTCAGGAGCTTCCCCTTATGGATATGCAGGGGTGACTTTAACCTGATTACAACTCTGGAGGAAAAATCTGGGGGCCGCACCAGATTGGAGGAGGATAGCATCAGCTTCAAAGACTTCATTCGCAGTAATCTACTCATGGATCTACAAACCTCCAACGGAACCTACACTTGGACCAACAAGCGTAAGGGCACTCAGCATATTGCCTCTAGGCTGGATCGATTCCTAATGACTGATAATGCAATTCATCTTGGCGGGGATTTCCAGTCCTCCATCTTGCCTCAACCTAGTTCCGATCACTGCCCATCATGTTGCAATGGACTCATCCGGGATCAAGATGCAATCGACCCTTTCGCTTAGAATCGTTCTGGTTCTCTCATCAAAACTTCAAAGAAGTGGTCACTGAAGCATGGCATTCCTTCACTCCTCCGGCAGGTGCCAAGATGTACCAGTTCCAAGAAAAGCTTAAGCACCTCAAGAACGCACTCAGAGCTTGGAACCGCACACAGTTCGGCAACATATTTTCCCATAAAAAAAGAACTTGAGCAGAAAATGAGCACCCTGCAGCAATGCATCATTTCTGAGGGACGATCGGACGCGTATGACCAACAGGAGAAAGAACTTCTCACCAAAATAGAAGATAGGAGGCAACAAGAAGAAACCTTGTGGCATCAGAAATCCCGGATCAGATGGCTGAAGGATGGGGAGAAAAATACCAAATTCTTTCATAGGTCCACCATTCAACGACGAATGCACAACAATATCGCTTTTGTCAATAATCGGCAGGGAGACAGACTCGAGGTCCATGAAGAGATTGAACATGAATTCAAAGAATACTTTCATGACATTCTGAGTGAACCACAAGGAGACAAGACTCAAGCCATACACACTCTCACACAACACATCCCAAAAATCATCACTGCAGAACATAACAGCATGCTCCTCCGGCCAGTCACTCTCCAGGAAGTGGAGGAAGCCATGGCACAACTCAAAGATGGAAAAGCGCATGGCCCTGATGGGTTCACTGCAAATTTTTTTCATGCCTTCTGGGAGCTAATAAAATCAGAAGTATGGGAGCTTGTGGAAGAATCTAGGTCAATGTATTGGCTTCTTCCCTCTCTCAATATGACTTTCATCGCTCTCATTCCCAAGGAAGAGGACTCCAACACTCCAGATAAATATCGTCCCATTGCGCTCTCTAATGTTATTTGCAAACTTATTTCAAAAGTCGTGGCCAACAGGCTCAAGCCTGTTCTCCCTCTCCTCATCTCGCCTGAGTAGACGGGCTATGTGGAAGGGCATCAGATCCTGGACGGAATCATCCTCTCACATGAAGTGATACATTCTCTAAAGATCCTGAAGAAACCAGGTATGATTCTCAAGCTAGACCTCTCCAAAGCATTTGACAAACTAAGCAAGAATTACATCAAACAAATGCTCTTAGCCTTTGGTTTTAGTGCTACCTGGACTCGTTAGCTCATGAATCTCATTTCTTCCCCCGGTTTTTCCATCCTTCTCAACGGTTCTCCTTCTAAGCCTTTTCGATCCTCTCGAGGCATTCATCAGGGTGATCCTCTGTCCCCTATTCTCTTCGTTCTCATGGCAGAGGGTCTAAGCCGTCTTATCCATCATGCTGTCTCTTCCAATTCTATTAAAGGCATTTCTCTTCATGATCACCCCCCCATTTCTCACCAACAGTTTGTGGATGATAATATGCTATTTGGTCATCCTTCTGTCCAAGAAGCTTCAGCCTTTAAGTCCTTGCTGGACCTCTTTTCAGCTGCCTCGGGCACCACCATAAATGCCTCAAAATCACAACTTTTCTTCTTCCATACTTCCATCATCACCCAACGTAACATTGCAAGAATTCTGGGTTTCACGATAGCTGTGCTTCCCTCGAAGTATCTAGGAGCACCCCTCATCGATTCTGCCATAAAACACTCTTCATGGAGAATTCTTCTTGACAAATTAGAAGCAAAGCTTTCTTCTTGGACCTATCGCTCGCTCAACATCGCCAGCAGGCTCATCCTCATCAAATCTGTTCTCCAAGCCATGCCTCTTTATCTCTTCTCAATTCTGGCTGCCCCAAAATGGGTTCTCAAAAATATCCGCAACCTACAAAGGAATTTTTTATGGGGCTCCTCGAGTCTCAATAGAAAATGGGCTCTTGTCAAATGGTCAGAAATCTGACTACCAAAATCTTTTGGTGGGCTTGACTTGCGCGATCCTATACAAAGTAACAATACTATGGGAGCACGCATATGGTGGCATTGGCTCTCCAGACCACACTCACCATGGGCCCGTCTTTGGCACTCTAAATACGCTCCAGGCAGACCTTAGGAGGATCTCATCCGTATGACCATGACTATCCCTGGTTCGTTAATTTGGAATGCGGCCAGGCAACATCGTGCTTTCATACAAGAGCACAGTTTCTGGGAAATCCATTTTGGCACTTCCGCGAGATTTTGGGAGGATTCCTGGCAGCAGCTCCCCAAGCTTGCTACTCTCTTTCACAAACCGAATTGGCAGGCAACGATCCAACATTTGCAGGTCCACCAGTTTTGGAAGCAACAACCCTCTCACGGTTTTCAACAATGGAAATCTGCAGATACTTGGCAGGAAAATTGGCAGGAAAAAACTTATGAGGATATTGATCAAGAACTCACTCTTAGAAGAATAAAAGTCTCCAATCACAGGGATAAGTTGCGATGGGGATACACTCCCAAGGGAAACTTCACTACTAAAGAAGCTTTCCAGTTGCTCTATTATCCCAGACAGACACCTACGGATAACCTGTGGAACCATGTTTGGCAACCTGGAATCTGGCCTAAAGTATCTACCTTCTTATGGCTACTCAGCAAACAGAGACTCCTCACCTGGGACAATTTACAAAAACGTGGCTTCATTGGGCCTTCTAGATGTCCCAATTGTACTCTTCACTCCGAAACCATTCAACACCTTTTGGATACCTACCCATTAGCATCACAAATATGGGAACGAATAGCAATTTGTAACAGAAGAACCAACAGATGCAGGGGAGACATTGTTAATACCATCTGGAATTTGCCTCTACAGCCCTTCCAAAGTCACTTGCTCAACTCTCTCTGGGTTCTCATCCCGGGTTTTGTCTATTGGATTGTTTGGAAGGAGCGCAATAATAGGATATTCAAAAATCAAAGTACCCCTCCGGATCATTTATGGTTGCTCCTCAAACAAAGCCTCCAAGAAACTCTGGCTCTCAAGCATTGGCAAGATTCTGATATGCCCTCCTCCCTTGCAGAACGTCTTATCTTGGAAAGCTGGAATCTCAACCTCACTCCCTCAGCTTCGATCCAGGCCCATACCTCCATCCATATCGATTCTCCCCTCTCTTGGTCTCCACTCTCGCCATTCTCATTCAAACTGAACTTTGATGGAGCGGCCAAGGGTAACCCCGGTCCGGCTGGTTTTGGTGGCATCTTTCGAAGCAATGAAAGTTCTGCAATGCACATTTACTATGGCTCGCTTGGCAGAGACTCCAACAACGCCGCCGAGCTAGAAGGATTATGGCATGCATTTGTCTTGCTGAAAAAGAAAACCTCTTTCCCCTGGAGATTGAAGGGGACTCTCAAATTCTAATTGAAGCTGCTATTCGAATTCAATCGGGGACTCCTGCGGCTAAGATTGCTTCCAGCTGGCGTCTCCTTAGCAGGCTTGAACAAATTGAAGAATGGCTCAGCACCCCACACACCATCACCTTCAAGCACATCAGGCGTACTGCTAATAGCATGGCTGATCGTCTAGCTAATCATGGAGTCACCCAACAGCTCCCTATCTTCTCGGGCCCCTTGCACAGTTCTAATGATGCACAACTCATACAAGACTGCACTCTTCTGGTGCAACAAGATCAACACCTCCCGAATGCGGGTGTCTGATGGGCATAGTACGATGGCGCGTGGACAGACGTGGGCTGGCATGTGGCCTCACACCACCACCACCCAGCTCCGCGTAAGGCAAGGCATTAAACTCCATGCCAGTGACTTCAATGCTACAATTAAGCAGCTCTTCATCCGATGATAGCCAGTTCGCATTTCTACCATGTCGCCCCAGTCCAGATTCATGGAGGTCGCTCCTTTATGCTCGCGTTGTTCTGGTGCTGCAGCTGAGCCCCGCTCTCGGACCAATACTGGGATGCGGTGTGCTCTGGCTTGCTGCATCGAATTTATGCCGAGCTTTCATTACACTCATAGCCCCTTCTGCAGATTTCAGTTCAATTCTCCTTCGGCTCTCCCTGCTGGTGCTCCCCTGTATTTCTTCGAGGACTCTGCTCCCAATATTCGCTCAACCAACCCACGCAACTCATTGCCAGCTCGCAACATCATGCCTCGTCTCCGTCAACAAATGAGGTGCAGGAGGGGCACCAACCATGGGCAAGTTGCTCGACAGCCCTCTTCTTCCACCTCTGGCTCAACCTCCCAGTCTTCTGAGTACTTCTCTGGTCGATATCCGGCCACCAGGAGTGGTCGTGGTCGGGGGTCTAGTCCATCTGCTCATGCTCGGGGCTCCCACCACATTCCGGTCTCTCAATTCCCCTCCCCCGCTCAGTCCCATACAGCCTAGCTCCGCTTTCCTTGTGTTATCTACCATTCCACCTTGACAGCCAAAATCACTTTTGAATTCCATGCTGATTCCGAGACTGAGACTGGCCAGGCTCCGGTTGCGCCCTTGGAGAAGAATATTAACGAGCCACATCTTATTCCACCCTCAGATAGCAGGCAAAGTGAGGAGAAATGTCACAGCAGGAACCCAGTCACCAGCATCCCTGCAGGTCCGAGCGAATCGCAGCGTGGTGGCTCAATTGGAAAATAAGACCTTCAGGCGACGGATGAAGACCCCTATGAATATGGGTGCCGGATTGTGGAAGAAACGTCGTCGAATTCTCATGACTCCTGAACGCGCATCTACTCTCAGGTTTTTGCCTTACAGTGGCTGGTCTGGGTTTGATATTTTGCATTTTTTCTTTCACAATGTTCATGTTCAGGAACTTGCTTCTTCGTTTAAAATTCAGTTTCCCCTGCGTGGGCAGCCTTCTATAGTTTGTTTGGCTCGGAACAAGGTAGAAGGTTCTGTTTTTGAAATTTTTTGGATAGATATCAGTTTTTTTGACAAACTGCTGCAATTCCGGGAAATATTTCATGAGGCTGGGACCTCCTTGTAAAAAATTGTATTAATAATAGGAGTAGACTTATTCAGAAAAAAAGAAAAAAAGAAAAAAAAAAGGTGAATGACTTTAGACTATTTTATAAATAATAGTATCATAATAATAATATACTAGTAAGGATAAAAATAATATTTCTTGGCTTGTATAATCATGACTGATTTTATTTTAATGTGGATTCCATATGTCGAGATCATCCTTGATCATTTAGACTTTACTTTCTATTTTTGGAAAGTCACTTCTAAATTGAGATGTGACTTACTATTTTTTGAAAGTCATATTGTAATTGTTAGAAATGAAATTTTATTATAGGTGGTTCAAACATAGCTGAAATATATGATTTATTCTAAGAGAAATTCATCTCTAAGCTTCCAAATTTTAACATACCTTCTAATTACGTCACTTTAATTTTCATTTTTGTGTGTTTACGAAGGGATCTATTTTTAAGCTAACCTATGAGTATCCATAAGAATGACTTCAAAAATGCCATACAAATGTTCTTGAAACAGGAGTAAAAGTTAGTTGCTACAAAAATTTTGTGTTGTTGTAACACTTCCAAGTTGTAGCAAAACCCCTACATTGTTGCAACAACCTAGATACCTTATTACATGACTAGCGTGTATATGTTGCAACTCATGTTTCTATAACATGATCAAAGAGGAGGTGTTGCAACTCCATCCACTACAACACAAATAGATTTTAGTGTTGCAACACATTGTTGTATTATTACAAAACACATTGTTGCAACACCATTGTTGCAATATGACAAAGCATAGTGTTGCAACACAACAAGTAAACACCATAAAACTGGTGTCATGACATGCCCAAGTCGATGCTAAAACACCCTGGAAGTTGGCCATTAAGGATAATCATAGCAATTTTTAGGAAGCTAATACAATCCTACAATGCACCACCAGTCAAACTTTAGCTACAAAATCGTTATCAACAGATTGTATGTTGACCATTTGACCACCCAACGTAGGAAGTGATAAGAGGTAGTTGTTTGTGCAACAAGGAAATACTGGCCACAATAGAAAATTGACCCAACTGCTATCTGCGCAATGACTAAATGAGTCAGCATTTGTCTATACTTTTCTACTTTTTGGTGAAACTAAGGAATATCTTGAGAATCTGAGTATTATAATGGTTGTCCCTTGATATCTTCATCAAATTAAGACTATAACACCATGTATAAAAACACCCTTCTCTACTCAAGTTGGGGAGGATAATAAATTTGTAATTTTCATTCTAAATTTCCGCTAATACAAGGTTTGTGATTCTATTCCATTTATGATGTGCTCTATGCATATGGTGTGCTACTAACTTAGGTGTTATACTGCTTTCCTAAATATTGCCTTGCCTAAGTAGGTAGGTCCCTCTCCTTAGTCAGGTACTACATGTACTTATATAGATTAGATTTCATTTTATTTGTATTTATATTATTATTTTTTTTTCCTTTATGCTACTACAACTCATTAATTTGATTAGTAATTTACTATGTTTCTAAAAGGTTGTGTTTCACTTACTTTGTTTTCCTAGATTTTTAGTGTTTATCTTCAATATATCTTGTTGGATTGGATTCTATACATTACATATTATCAAAATTATACCCTTTTCATCTACATCTTTGTTGCAAATATTAGGATTATTCAAAACCTTGAGAAAGTCACCATTTTAGTACCTATGTAATTTATTTCTACTTGTGATTTACTTTTTTCTTATGTGGCTTGTTCTACCTGTGTTACGGGTTATAATATTAAGCTTCTTAATCCCACTAGGTAGAAGTGTGTTTTTTCCTTTCCCACAAAGTAAATTAGTTATTCCACCTATGTTGGGGTTTACATAATTAAGCTTGTAAGTCCACTAGGTGCTAATTTTCATATTGTTCTATGTTGTTTCAATTACTTCGGCCCAATTCAATTCTTCATAATTTAGTAATGCATAAAATTATTAACAATGTTTCCAATCATAAATAGTAATTGAAGATAGAAAAATATATGCAATGACAAAGGATACAATAGAAAAACCACAAGAGACACCAGATTGGTCAAAGACCAGGGAAAAGCCCCACAAGGGGGAAAACCCTTTCAAATTTTCTTCTTATTAGATTTTCATAAAATGTTTTAGTAGAGATTATAATGAGCCCAATACATAATCTTCCAGCAAATATTTACCCAATACAAATCAGAAATAGACTTGCAGAATCATTGTATAACAAGAGAAACCTTTTTTGTAAAAAACAGCTTTCGGAGAAAATCACATATAATCATGAATTGTCGACGCGTTTCGAACCAACCAGTGTGGTTCATCTTCAGGACAAGATGAGAAATCAGATCAAGGAGACCGAGTTAAAAAGATGGAGAGAGAACCCAACTAGTCATTAAGGTATAACAGCGAGTTTGATTGAGAGAAGCAAAAATATAAATAATTAAAATATTTTATTATTATGTTATATTTTAATTTGGTTTAATTAGTTAATAATTATATATATATATATTATATATATATATATATATATATATATTTAATTAAAAGGTATTTTAAGGAAGTATAATTAATAAGGGAAAAAATGATTAAGAATATTACTAATATGCAATTAGAGGGATATATATATATATATCCCTCTAATTGCATATTAGTAATATTCTTAATCATTTTTTTCCCTTATTAATTATACTCCCTTAAAATACCTTTTAATTAAAAATAAATAAATATATTATAATTATTAACTAATTAAACCAAATTAAAATATAACATAATAATAAAATATTTTAATTTATTTATATTTTTCCTTCTCTCTGTCAAACTAGTTGTTATACCTTAACGGCTAGTTGGGTTCTCTCTCCATCTTTTTAACTCGGTCTCCTTGATCTGATTTCTCATCTTGTCCTAAAGATGAACCACACTGGTTGGTTCGAAACGCGTCGACAATTCATGATTATATGTGATTTTCTCCGAAATCTGCTTTTTACAAATTATGGATCACAGAAGCCAAATTCCAAAAAAAAAAAAAGAGAAACCTTCTAGCCTTCATACATATGCGGCCAATTGTGTTCAACTGTCAAACCCTAGCTTAGAACCCCAGTCGCACTCATCAAGTTATTCTGTGAGTGACTATGGCTTCCCGGTTTCTCCCTGAGACATTGTGAGCGAGTGATTATGACTTCCTGGTTTCCCTTTGAAGCATTGTATGCTAGCTACTTTGGTTGAATTACCTATATCTATCTCAAAGCCTCAATTGCTCCCTTCAAGATGCCTTACGAGCGACTATCTCTTCTCAATCGCTCCTTGATGCACTGCGAGCATGTGACTACGGTCGAATCATCCCATATATACTACTCAGAGCCTCATTCGCACCCTTCAAGTTGTTATGCGAGGAATTGTGGCTTCCTAGATGCTCTCCAAGACACTGTGTGCATGCGACTATATTTGAATTTGACCTATGGCGAGCATGCGACTGGAAAATAGAAACCCTAAACATGTTTTAGCATGTTACACATCAATTTATCACTATCCCTGTACTCCTTGTTCTTGGTCCTGGAGACCCTTAACAATGACCCCTGTGTCTATTTTCCATCATGAAAATGTGCCATTATATCCCTTGTAGGATATTTAGCAAACTCTCTGTTGACCAATCATGAATCAGCTCCTTAAAAACATGGTAATTTGGAGCGGCACACCCTCTGCATGTCTCACTCACACCGATTGCTCTTTTTTGGTCTGGGGAAACGCCTATCGGCGCAGGAATGGGTTGATCCTCTTCTGGAAAGTTTTTTTTTTAAATGGAAGTGAAGCTTCGTGGTAGAGAGTTGGTTGTTTGTTCGTGAGGATAAAGCCGAGCTTCTCCCTTTGAGCTTCTTGTTCCTACAAAAGTGGAACCACCCAAAGGGATAACCCATTTCCCCACCTTAAGTGGATCCATGTTCCATCTTCCCTTGCTATAAAATGGACATCCTCCCATACCTCTACTAGTTAGAACAGAGATAGAAGAACAATAGAGAGAATTTTCGCTATAGGAATTGAAGGAGAGTCGAGACCTTTGGCCCCTTTGTATCAAGTTGAAACAAGCGCTTTAGAGACATGCTTGGATTCAGATCCATTGAAGGAGAGTTGTGACATCAAGGCAAAGGTTGTAACTTCCCCCTCTCTATATTAATATAATACAATTGATTCTTTCTTTCCATTCTAGTCTTTAATGTATGATTTGATTTCTAGTTCTCTTTGATAAACTAGATAGATTATTTATGCGAAATATATGTTATGCTTTTATGTTTTCTACTTTTTTATCTCTTCTGCAGGTAACCAAGCACTGGCAACAACAAGGATCTGATTATGGAGCACAAAGGACTAAAGGATTCGAGCGAGGAACAACATCAGATTGAGGTAGGTGATCTATTCATGATCTGTGTCCATTTGAAATCTAGGAAAGTAGGCTTTAGATTATTCCCTATTGTTACTAGACCCATCCTAGGGCTAGAGGGATTATCTATATCCGAAAAGAGGATTTTCCTGCATAACAAATTTCCGACTATGCTAGGCAGTGCTTCCCTTTAAGTCTCCTATTTTAAATTTTTGATTTTTTGTTTTGTCATCAATTTTCATCGAGTGTCCATCTCCTTGTCTCTGTAGCTTCTGTAACTGCTTACAGACATTCATCGCTCTATTGAAGTGGTAAGCCTGGTGTCAGTTCAGTAAGCCCTTTTATTTTCAAGTCTTCTTCTCGATCGACGCTAGTATTTCTCTGACATTCGCATTGATCGACGCTGAATGCATTTTCACAGTAGTGCTCTTCCTCTTCTAGCACGGGTTGTAACTTAACAACCGCACTAATTTTTGTGTACAATTTTTTATGGTTTCCTCCTATTTTTCAGTCGGTGTGTCTTATCCTTATGAATTTTCTTTGTTGTTTGAATAACTCCTGTTCTTCTATGTTCAGCGACATTTTTTGTTCAAGTTTTCCATCTTTGGTTTTATTTTTTGCAAAGCTAGTGCATCCTTATTTTCCTAGGGTTTCTAGGTATTTTCGGGTCATCCGAACGGTAGTGTGATTTGTTGATTTCTAGACTTCTTATTGAATCATGTCTTGTCGTATCTTTCACGCTTTTGTTTGATTGAGGTTGACTTTCGGTCAGTTCTCATGATTAGAACTTTCAAGTGTCAACCTTATGTGCATTTGGGTCTCTTTTCACCATCAAGCATAGATCACAATTGCTTGTTTTTTACTGGAGTTTGTTTTTCTTTGAGTATTTATGAGTGTAGAAATGGAGAGTGTCTTGTTTTGAGGAAATTGCTTTGGGTCTCTCTTTGATTTTCGAATCTTTGCCTCTTGTAGCATATTGAGATATTTCATTAGTACTCAAAACGAGTGATTGCTTTTGATTTACATTCTACAATTTACATTTGTGCTTATAAGAAAAATACAAAAAGATTTGTGTTTCATTTTTTCTTCAAAATTGAAAATTTTTGTTTTGATCCACTTCTAGTGCATTTCATTGAAAGATAAGGAAGTGAAAATGGTTTTCATTTCTCTTAGGTTATGCACTTGGGGGAAATATTGAAATGTCATTCAATATGTTTGCTTGTATTTTTCTTTGATTGTGTGAATTTCCTTCTCCCATTGATGTATCTCATCATCGAAAGAAAAAAAAAGAAAACGTGCATAAATGACAATTGCATAGATTTCCCAAAAGAAATTTTTGCATAGATTACATTGCATGGTTGATATTTGTGAATATTTTGCTTTGGATTGGGATAGTGTGAGTGGCTTAGTTGGAAAATTTTCATTTTCTACATTATTTATTGTTGCATCACTGTTTGAAACTCTTCCCTAAACTAGATAGAATTCATCGAATTGAAAGGATAATTTTTCATATTAGTTGCATTATAGGTGTTCAGGTAACAATCGTTTTAAGCCTTGAAATTGAAATTGTAATCAAGAGAAACTTTAAAACAAACCTCAATTAACCTAAGGAGCATTTGAAACCTAAAGAATCACATTTATAGGTCTAGGCTAGAGACATGTTCCGGTGTCTTTAAACGTAGGAGTCGTCGCTAACAGACTGCCTTACAGCCCGGGGGTGATATCCTGTCCCACATACAGAAGTATATTGACGTATGATAAGTATATTTTTGGACGCTCTCATCGAATGGTTACGCATAAGACAACACTACTACGGACTTGGACTCCCACGTACCGTCGCATATATTTTGGGAGACACCATTAGGCTGCAAACCTACCATGGGTAATTGAGTCTGCCACCTTGTAAACATGATACACTAAACACAACATTTGGGGAGATTGGTTGTTGTACGTTAAGTCCTTGGTAAATTTATTTGCTAAGGTGTATATTGCAATTCACGGATACTTGGTAAACCCTCTTGCCTAGTTCATCCCTCTTTTTTATTATTTTGTGTTTAATTTCTAAAATTTATCGACCACGATAACATTTCACCCGTGCTCATATCCGAAGTTGATCTTAGGTTGAGATTAATGGCAACAGCTCCAGAGTTTACCAACCAACGAATCCCCTCAGATGGGAATCCTAGCCCGTTTTCTTCTTTCAGAAATTTTGGTGCTCTGTACATGGCGATGTTGTCCCTCCCAGGATTAACCATGTTAGGTAAAATTGACTCGAGATAGAGTCAATGTTGACTAGGGTAAATAGTAGTGGTTTTGGGGCACATGGTATTGTGCACCCATGGTTTTTCAGCCCATGGTATTGCATGTAATGGAGCCTATAAAATGCTGGGAATACTTCATTGTAATGTAGGCCTAGAGGTGAGCAGTGAAGGCTCACTTGGCTGGATTGGCTAGGGTTTTGGCCAATGGTTAATGAAATTTCATTGGTTGGGTTTTGCCCCGGATTTGGGGTTTTCCCGGATAAACATATGTGTTTATGTTAATGATTTGTTCCTGGCTCTTTTCATGGTTATTATTCCTCTCGGTAAATATTTTATTTCTGCGGTAAATTTCTAACAACTGGTATTAGAGCTTGGTTTGAGGCTGCTTGCAGGATAGTGTATCATTTTATTAACCAAGATCGTTCATGATGATGTTGTGATGTTGAATCATTGTGGAAAGTTAGTGACTTGATTGGATCTATCAGATCTGATGTTTGAAGATCTATATCTACTTGTGAAGGAGGCATATCTCAGCAGATATGATGATGAAAAGGATCAAGTTCTTGTGGATTCCCTCGCGAGGAGCAACGCTTTGGTGCAGTCACCTTGTTGGATAGTATCACCAAGTGCCTCTCATGGGGTTTGGGCATGCAGGTGGTGGCCAAGTCCGATCATAGCACCATGATCTCACCTATGTTTTCACTAAGGAGCGTATGGATGACAAGGATAGGATGCAACAGCTCCTGGAGTACTCGACCAAGAGGCGCTTTGCAGGCACTTGGGGTAGCTGTTGCTGCTATGATAGACATTGACAATGATTACGAGAAGTTAATTGTCACATGATTAGAAAAGCAACTAATGTTTTGATTCACAGCGACACTCATGCGGGCTTATAAATATTTCCCAATGTATCGTTACTTGATTGAGATATGGTCCTCGAATGATGCCAAGGTCGATACAAGTCTGCATAGGAACGAGCTCACTATTGTTAAGAAAAAAAAAATGCCTAAAATACTGCATCATACGAGGACATCACTATGCGGGACTTTTACATGGAGATCAATTTCCAGTTCGAGAGCTCCGTGGACTCCATCGCGCCCTTGGACACTACAGAATCTGGAAGTGCGGTGGGAACCTGGGGATTGATAAGATGCTCGCGGGGTTCGATGGGTTCAAGATACAAATCGATAGCAGATCTGGGGGGCCACTTCCAAGACAAATATTGCTGCATGAGAAGAAATCCAGTTAGAGCATGAAAGTGCGAAAATTCAAGGGATTATTGAGAAGAAGCCACAAAGGCTAACCAAAAGGAGCAGTTATGGA
Organism: Pinus albicaulis; assembly: GCA_034641835.2. Taxonomy (NCBI): domain Eukaryota; kingdom Viridiplantae; phylum Streptophyta; class Pinopsida; order Pinales; family Pinaceae; genus Pinus; species Pinus albicaulis. Next base: position 797,373,614 of record CM076576.1, on the reverse strand, counting down.
AGGAAAACGCGTTGCCGTTTTCCAGATACACAAAGGGGCAGAAATATATCAATTATGGTAGCATGGACATATGAAGTGATTGGTCTAAAGAGATGATTTTGAATGCGGTTTGAAAGGATCAGGCTTGATCAAGGGCGTAGCCAATGAAAGGGAACTCAAGAGAACGCACCTAGGAGGACGGGGAGACCGTGGAGCGTAAGCGCTGCATCAATTTTTAAGTGATGCCTCCTCCAACAGGTGTTGAAGACTGTAGAGTTATTCACATTCATATTGTTTCTCAGTGAGAATATCAAGGCTCGAGTAGTGCAAAGAAACCTGCAGTGAGATACACAGGTTCTATTGCATACAAAAGAGTGGTTGGAGAATGCGAGCATGTGGAAATGATATGGGTTGGTGGTTGTGAAGGTTGTGCTGGCAGTTATCATTTCGTGCATCAAGAAATGAGGAAGCACAGGGACTGCCCATGTGAGCCTTAAAGCCTCGAAGACCATGAGACTTAGAGGTTGTTAAAGCAAGAGAGGATATGTGCACGTTGATTAATTAATTGATGAACCATGTATCTGAAGAGAACTCCTAGAGGACTGGTGGTTATAGAGGCTGGTGACCCATGTAATCCGGTAGATGGGTTCTTTTTATATGGACATTGATTTCATATGTACAAAGACAGTAACAATGAAACAAAAAAAAAAATTAATGGAGTTAATTTTTTACATGTAAATGGGCATACTACTGTAAGACCTAGTATGGCATGCATACCCCTGGGTAATCACTGGTAAAGTCTGGGTTAGACCTAGGTGATAGGGGGGATGTCAAGTTAACAATTACCCTGGGTAAAAATTTGAGGGGGGAAGAGCTAGAGTGAGCGAGGTTGTCTCACTTAGCAATTTTGACTGGATTTAGTCAATAATCCCCAAGTCAAGTTTAAGGGGGGAATTTTTAGGTAAACTTGACTCGGGATAGATTCAATGTTGACTAGGGTAAATAGTAGCGGTTTTGGGGCACATGGTATTGTGCACCCATGGTTTTTCAGCCCATGGTATTGCATGTAATGGAGCCTATAAAAGGCTGGGAATACTTCATTGTAATGTAGGCCTGGAGGTGAGCGGTGAAGGCTCACTTGGCTGGATTGGCCAGGGTTTTGGCCAATGGTTAATGAAATTTCATTGGTTGGGTTTTGCCCCAGATTTGGGGTTTTCCCGGATAAACATATGTGTTTATGTTAATGATTTGTTGTTGGCTCTTTTCATGGTTATTATTCCTCTCGGTAAATATTTTATTTCTACGGTAAATTTCTAACAAACCATTGGTCTGTCGGTTTGGTTATTTTCGACCCATGTGGTTCCAAATGTCCAAACGGCTTCTCAACCAAGTTCTCCCCCTCTTGAACCATGTCAACCTCATGTAGATCTTAAATGTGACCGCTCGCCTTCTTCGCCCATTTCTTCACCTTGTTCTTCCTCTTTGCCTGGTGAAAGTCTGGATTCTGGTATCCAGGTGGCTAAGAAGAAAAAGAAGAAGAAGAAGTCGAAGAAGAAGAAGAAAAATAAGCAAGGGGGCAAACCATCAACCATCGCTACCCATGTGACTAATTGTGTAAAATATCCCACTCCATCCCGCAAAGTCAAATTCCCTTGCAAGTTATGTGAGGGTGACCACATTCTTTGTGATTGCCCTGGTATTCCCAAGGTGTTATAAGTGTGGTCCGTTGGCCTGATTCATCCTTTGTCATCAACCTCTAGACATCATGCTAATTATGAACCTTCAGCTAGAGACAGTAGGGCTCATAAGAAATAGGGTAAGATCAAAATTCCCTATAGGTTATGTGAAGGGAACCATCCCATTCACCTCTATCCTTATCTGGATGAAGCCTCCAAAATGTTAAATACCCTTTTGGCTTCTAGATCTTGTCTTCCCATTGGTTATCGAAAGTTTTCTTCGAGTCTTTTTCTAGTTGATCAAGTAATTGATCAGGAGTCCTCTCCGGTCAATTTTGAAAGTGAGTCTCATAAGTTCGTTTCCGACCAATCATTGGTTGAGAAAAAAGGCAACTTGGTTCCACCCATAGTTCATCAGGTATTTTACATAGAGAGTGGATCTCATCCCAATCAGTTTATCTTTGTTCCCTCTGCCTCCCTTGGACCGGAAGGAGATCCTCCCATTCCCATGATCCAGGAGGGCGATCCTTCGGTTCTCGTCGTCGTATTCCAAGAAAGTGATCCTCCTACTCTCATTCCCGAAGTCCAAGAGGATGGTATTTCCGCTCCCATAATGGAAATGGATAGTCATTTTATTCCTATGTCACCCCTTCCATGTAGCTTGGTCACTTCCTTTGATTGGATTCGATTCATATGATACCATCTTCCTTCTTACATGCCCTTTGAGATCACAATACAATCCTACAATATGGTCGTACTGAAAATGATAATAGATGAAGGTGCATCTGTCACTATTATGTCCTCAACTACCTGGCAAGCTTTCGGTTCTCCTACACTTGTGCTTGTTACTCAAAATATGTTGGCTTTTAATAGAGGAACCAGTCAACTGTTAGGAATCCTTGTGAAGTTACCTATTGTTTTAGGAGGAAATATTTTCTATATAGACATGATGGTTGTCCAAGGCCCCTTGGATTTTAACTTACTCCTAGGGCGCGACTATACTTATGTCATGGGAGCGTTTGTTTCTTCCCTCTTTCATGTGATCTGTTTTCCACATGAAGGTCAAATCGTGACCATTGATCAGCTTTCATTCATTGGTCCTAATGTGACATTTGGTCTGCCATCGTCCTTTCCTGGTCCTTACTTGTCGGTGGTGTCTTCCCCGCCACAGGTTAATTATGTGGCCACTTGTTCCTTAACCATATCCAGTGATAGTGCCATCATGTACTGTGTATTGGGGGAATTAGACCGCAATTTCTGAGATGTTGTTCTCCCATCATATGAGAACCTCTTGGAAGCCATGACTTTTCATATGTCTTGATAAACTCTTCGGAGCATAGTTCATTTTCTTGTGCCAAGCTCCTTAAAAAATGAAACAAGCTCTTCAGAGCATAGTTAATTTTCTTGTGTCAAGCTCAAAAAATGAAACAAGCTCTTCAGAGCATAGTTCCTTTTCTTTTTTCGAGCTCTTTAAAAAATGAAACAAGCTCTTCAGAGAAAATTTGTTTTCTTGTGTCAAGCTCTTTAAAAAATAAAACAAGGTGTTATGAGGATAGTTCTTTTATGATGTCAACCTCGTTTAAAAAATGAATTCGGTTTTCGAGGATAGTTATTCTATTGTGTCAACCTTGTTAAAAAATGAAACATATTCCCCTTCAATTCGAGTCTTTCACTTAATCTCGTAACTAAAACTTCACTCCATCCACTTGTTTACTCACGCGAATGGACTGAAGCTTGGGGGGCATGTACCTCGAATTGAGTCACCATGTTGGGGGCATGCAAACTTTTTTCAAGCATAGTTTATCTTTATTTCAATCTTGTGTAAAAATGAAACCAATTCCAAACATAGTTTTCCATCCTTTCAATCTTTTGTAAAAATGAAACCATTTGCATTTTGCCTCTCGTGATTGTCTTTTTATCGGCCTGTTTTGCCAGATGAACCTTGGTTTTCTCATTCCATTGTCACCATCTACTTGGTCGATCATACGCATTCACTTGATTGTTTTACCCATTCCTGAGAAACCGTTGTAATGCGTGGTCTTGTTAGCCAACCTCTTGACTTTTATCATGTTTTAAGAAGTTCCACCATAACCGGAAACAATTGCTATCCTTTATACCACTCGTTCCTTCAGGAGGAGTCATCTTTCAACTCTTTTTTTTACTCTCTAAATGTGAAAAGATTTCCGAGCTCTTGTTGTTTTGAACTCGTTAAAGAAAAAAAAAATTCATTTGCCCAGTATATGTTTACCCCTTTTTTCAGGTTGGGATAAATTATTTACGAAAAAGGAATACCTTAGTCAATTGCAACTAAGAGGTTCTCTCAGACTTTTTTTTCTACCTTGTCGAGTATGAGGGACTATTTACGAAAAGGGCCATCTGGAGTTTTCTTTTCACCTCTTTTCAAACTCTCTAAACATGAAATACATCGAGTTCCACCTTTGTCAAGCTCGTTAAAATTTAACGGCATTGGATCCGTCACCATGAGGACATCGAGTTCCTCCTTCCCAGGGCTCGTAAAATGTACTAGGATGGATTTGTCTGACGGAAAAACTTATCTGACAAGCATATGATATCCCCTTCAAGCTTTTATTCAAAAATAATTGGGGTACTCGCCAGAAATGGTGGGGAAAATGGAAAGTATTTATCAATTGTGTCGGTAGTATTTCGCTCGTGAACATGACACATCCTCTGTTTCGTGTCGGGTTAGGGACATCCTACATTTTTCACTTTGCCTCCATGATTTTGGGAAATCTTTTTTTGCCTCTCATGTCATTACCACTTTTGCCTCTACTTCCAAACTCCGAAGTCGTGTCGCCGATATGTTCAAGAGAAGTTCCTTCTACATCTTATTCATTATCTGGTTCTCTGTTCACTTTCATCATTATATTATTGCCTTTGTCTCGTGTCGATGATGTGGGACGCATTATGGCCCTCCTTCGACAGATCGCTTCCTGTCGACTTCAACTCATTATCTGGGAAGTTAATCTAGTGATCCCCTTTTCAGTACCTTAGATCCTGCATGCCTTAATGGCAGGTTGTTCGCATCCGATGGTAGGTTCACATCATTGGCCTTTGATCGGATGATTTCATGGGTGTTCGACATCAGCTCCTTATTTGCATCTCGTGGATTGTACTTCTAGTACCTTGAGGGCCATTGTCCTTATTGGTGGTTTCTCTCGCGCATGTTAATAGTTTACATCATAGACTGGTAATCCAAAGATTTTCTTACATGTTCGACTTCAACTCATTCATTCACATGCCTGAAATTGTACTTGATCAGGTCGTGATGGAGCACAAGACCCTAGGTTTTGTCTGATAAAGCCTAGGCTGCAAGGAAATATGTATTATTCATGATTGTACACATGACTCTTTTATTTGGATGGTTGTGACCATACCTTGAGTCTATATTTGTGATCCTCTTTATTTGGATGGTTGCGACCATACCTCAGATCCTATTTCATGATCTATTTTACGGATGGCTGCATCCATACCTCGTGTCATGTGATTATTTCATAGATTTCAGTTATGTATATATTTTCTTTATTTCGCAATTTTTCTGACAACAACATCTTGTTCCTAGCACGTACTCGTAAAGCATTTCACCCCTCACTCTTGTTCGACCTTCACGCTTTAGGGGGCATCTGTTACACAAAAATATGTCATTGTCCCTGTACTCCCCATTCTTGATCCTGGAGACCCTTAACAGCGACCCCTGTGTCTATTTTCCATCATAAAAATGTGCCATTATATCCCTTGTAGCATATTTAGCAAACTCTTTGTTCACCATTCCTGAAGCAGCTCCTTAAAAACATGGTTATTTGGAGTGATGGGCCCTCTGCGTGTCTCTCTCACGCGAATTTCTATTTTTTGGTCTAGGGAAGTGCCGATCAGCGCAGGAATGGGAATCATACCCATGTTTATCCTCTTCTGGAAATTTAAAAAAAAAAATGGAAGTGAAGCTTCAGGATCTAGAAGCTTCGTGGCAGAGAGCTGGTTGTTTATCCTGACGATAGAGCCGAGCTTCTCCCTTTGGGCTTCTTGTTCCTACAAAAGTGGAACCACCCAAAGAGATAACCCATTTCCCCATCTTAAGTGGATCCATGTTCCCTCTTCCCTTGCTATAAAATGGAAATCCTTCCATACCTCTGCTAGTTAGAACAGAGATTGAAGAACAGTAGAGAGAGAATTGTTGCTATAGGCATTAAAGGAGAGTTGAGACCTTTGGCCCCTTTGTATCAAGTTGAAATGAGCGCTTTGGAGATGTGCCTAGATCCAGACCAATTGAAGGCAAGATGCAATATCAAGGCGCAGTTTGTAACTCCCCCTCTCTATATTAATAAAATACAATTGATTCTTGCTTTCCATTCTCTCCTTTAATTTATGATTGGATTTCTAGTTCTCCTTGATCAACTAGATAGATTGTTTATATGAAATATATGTTATGCTTTCACATTTGTTGTTGTTTGATCTCTTGTGTAGGTAACCAAGCGAGGATCTGACTACGGAGCACAAAGGATCAAAGGATTTGAGCGAGGAACAACGTCAGATCAAGGTAGGTGGTATATTCACAATCTGTGTCCATTTGCAATCTAGGAAAGTAGGTTTTAGATTGTTCGTTGTTGTTACTAGACACATCCTAGGGCTAGAGGTATCATCTTTGTTCGCAGATAGGATTTTCCTGCATAAAAGAGCCTCATACCTATAATTTGAGACCTTGCGCAAGCTTCCCCTTTAGACTTTTGCGAACCAAACAATTTTAGAAGAGAAGAAGAAGCTTGATGATGATCTCCAAATGAGCTTGAGGTCTCTTGTATTTATAGGCTTCCATGGGGGGTCAATTTGATGTTGAGGCCGACCTGTCCAATTATACATAAGTGTGTGAGGCCGACTTGACCCAATGTACATGTGTGGGTACATAAATTCAAAAATCAACTTCTACTTGTCCAAATGAGGTGATATTTAGGTCGATTTTGGTCCTCTCAAAAAGAGAACTTCAATGCAATCATCATCTCTGTCATATGAGTTTTCCAAGGTGTAATTTTACCCTAGTTGTATAAATTAACACTCCCTCTCAACTAGAAAGAATTCCCCCTGTCAATATCTATCCATTAATCATCATATCATCCTGTCATGTTTTCGTCATGCCGTGCCCATCTCTTCTCAACCTTATTTGTTGAAACATTATCGAATCTAAAAGAAGACGAATAAGGGAGAATTATCTTGCACCCTCTATCTCATGTGGGAATCACATATATCAACCCCATATCGATCAATAGGATATCAAATGCACAGGGGAGCACATCTCAACCTTGGATTCGTATCAGGGAGCATATTCTCAAACCAGAACCACAAAGGGGAGAAAATATCAACCCAATCCTATTGCCTTCAAATATTCCCATAAATGAACCTCAAGAGTCATAAGGTAGAACACTTTCATCATAATCAACTTATTTTGTACATCCCATGTACAATCTCAACCCGTTGGCCAAACGGGGAGGGGTATTCCCAACATGCTTGAATTTTGGGTATGATGACAACTAGGGTATACTTTGCCTAGAACAGATATGGGAGTAGCATCTCCAAACATATTTAAATAGGAGAGAAACATCTCAACCCTGTCGGTGAAAATAGGCGTGATACCCTATAGTCCAGAGTTCCCTTAACCCATGAGCCCTCTATCTCAATTCCTCACATTGGGAGCTCAATGGGGGGGGAAGAGTTGGCCCAGTGTCCTCGATTAACATTGCCGCTTATCAAGAGGGGTCACATCCATTAGTCCAAGTTGCTCTCCGAAGACGAAGAAATTCCCTTTCAGTAAAGATCTGGTGAGAATGTCTTCAATATACTCATATGTCGATGTGTGAGGGAGTCTAACGACTCCATGAAGTGATATTTGATCTCTATGTGCTTGGACTCGTCATGAAATACGTGATTCTCTACCATATGGATCCCACTCTTGTTGTTATAATATATCACTATAGTGTTTGGAACCTGCTCAAACAACCCTCTAAAGAGCTTCCTCAACCAAATTGCTTCGCAGCTAGCCATGCTAGTGGAAATATAGTCTTCCTCGGTGGTAATCAGTGCTACGGAATTTTGTTTCCTGCTCATCCAATATATCATGGCTCTTACACCGCATTTTTTCACTGTCCCTGCAATCCCCAACTCACACATTGGAGGGTCATTTCTGTGACCAATACGCAGTGTCATGCTTTGCAAATACCATCCTTGCATCCCTTTTGATGAAAGCAACATTCTTCTTGTTGACATTTCCCTAAGCAGAGCTGTGAAAATCCCTATTTTTGCCTTGGCACGAGTAGCCTGTTACATCCTCACACCGACCTGGAAATTTAACATTAAGCCCGCGCCACTTGGCACTCTGTGCCAGTTAGACACCCGCGCCAAGCTGTTTATTGAATTTTTTTTTAAAATAGAGGCGGAGGTTCCATTCCAACCACCTCGGGGATGAGTCATTGGGAGTGGTTGAACTGAAACAACCATGGACTCCTTCCTTTAGTTAGTAGTTTCCACCTCCCTTGGAACTCTCCTAAACGATAGGACTCCCTCTCACCTTTGTAGGGATCCCAACCTCCTTTTTTCCCTCTATATAATAAACTATCTCCTTTGGTAGAAGCTATATGAACACATTATAGAAAATGGCTGAATAGCTAAACTAGAGAATTATACTATAGCTAAGTTTCTAGAGGAGATAGAGTAAGAAATATTGTGTTGAGAGAGCTCGAGTCGATGACTTCTACGAGAGCTTGAGTCTGAATTCCCTGACCGACAGTTGAGACGCATTTCGTCTGAACCTTGCTGGAGGAGATCACGACGTCAAAGCATCGGTTGTACTCTTCCTTCTACTCATTAATATACATGACTACTGTTTGGTTCCACTATTGTGTTATGATGTTTATTTGATACGATATGTTTATCCCTCTTTTACTGGCTAATAGTTATGAGTGAAACTATGCTGCTATATGTTGTTCTTGTTCTTTGTCGCATGACAGCGAACGAATCGTGACTTGTCAAGGCAGGAGTGAGAGACCACTACTTTTTCTACAACATCGACAACGTTGGATTCAAGGTAGGTCAATCTACCATGTCTTTTGTTCATTCATTAACTAGGAAGTGACACTTTAGTGTGTCCTTTTGTTACTTGACCCACCCTAGGGCTAGAGGGATCGTCTCTGTCCGCAGAGAGGATTTACCTTCATAACAAATTGGTGACTCCACTGGGGATCAGTGCGAGTTTGTCGTGTCATCCTGTTGGGTCAGTTTCCATTCTTGGTTTAGTTATCTATCTTTTTTTGGTTTGATTGCTGAGTTTCCATTCTTTGTTCAGCTCCAGAGAGTCAAGGTTGACTTATTGTCATTAGGTTAGGGTTTTTCCTCTTTTTCCCTTAGGTTTCCAGCTTGGTGCGTTTTTTGTCTAGACAGTCGCGCCGATTGTGCATGTTGCTCTTTTAGCACTCGCGCCAACCTTTGTATGGTGCGGATTACAGACTTACAATCGCGCCAATCCCTGTAGGTTTTGGCTTGACCCCCCTAACGCGTTTTTTGATCATTTTTTATTGCCTCTAGGTTATTTTTTAAGTGTGTTTAAGCCTTTGGAGACTGTGTAGACTACTGTAGACTTGTTTCCCTCAGTCGTTTGTCCATTGTTTTATCGGTGTCATTTAAGACCTTAGGGTTTCTAGGTGTTCTTGCACATCGAGCTTTCTATTCAAGAACAAGTCTCTTTGATTGTTGTCAGTCTCATTTTGGGCTTTTAGACTGAGTTTTCTTGATCCTTTTGTTTTGTTGGTTGAATGGTCTTTTCATTTTTTCGATTAGTCCTTCTTCTTCAACACTTTGATCATTGATTGCTTTGCTTGTTTGGATCGTTTTGAGAACTCTCTTTCTCGTTAGAAATATTGTTCCATTATCTTGCATGTTTTGTGTCTGTTTCGTTTTGGTTGAGTCATTCAATTTCACAAATTTACATTCACATAACTCAAACTAGTGTTTGTTTTCTTTTCCATTGAATTTAGTACAATGTGTGTTTCATTTCATTGAAAAAAAAATAAAAAATCTTTGCATTCTTTTGTTGCATTGAAAATGAAACGTTCCTTTGGATAAACTAGAATTTCTCAATCTAGGAAGGAATTTCATTTTCGCTTGATTGCATTAAGAGCATTAGAAGTTTCTTCACATATTTTTCTTGCTTGCTTGCTTAAAATATTTATGTCCTTCTTCTAGCTAGCATTCATCGAATTGAAATGATATTCATTTGCATATAGCTCGCATTTAGGAAGTTCAGCTCCACATTCAATAGGGCCTGAAATTGAAACATAATTCAAGGTTAACTTTAAAATTTACTCAATGAACCTAAGGCAACATTGGAATCTAAAGAAACATTTCTAATGGTCTAGGCTAGTGACGTGTTCCGGCGTCTTAAAACCTAGTAGTTGTCGCTCGCCTTTCGGCTTCAGACAGCACTAGTATAGACTTGTGCTCCCCGTACCGTCGCGTATATAAAGGGAGACCCCTCTAGGTTGCAATACTTTATCCATAGGAAGCTGAGTCTGTCGCTTGGTAACCGTGATACACCGAACACAGCATTCTGGGAGACTACCTGCATGTACGTCAAGTCCTTGGTCATTTATGTTTCATTTGATCACCAAGGTGTATATGGCAGTTCATGGAAACCTGGTACACCCTCTTGCTTAGAATTCCTGAGAAGTCATTTTGATCTTTTCATGACTCTTTAAATAAGAGAAGAGATCATCGAGCACTTGTCCTTTCATGCTCGTTTCAAACTGAAAGTGACTAGAGTCATCTTTTTTCTGTTTCTTGACTCTTAAAACATGAAACAACAGATTTTGGTTTCAATGTTATAAAATTAATCACCTACAATTACACACCCATTAAAGTTTGTTATTTGGTCTGAATGATTTCCTTGGTTCTTGATTTTGGCACTTTCGATTGGTTATCTCTTTTCCTTCCTGTTTTGATATACAGTCAAAGTGGTGGAACCTCCAGTTTCGTCGTCCTCACTGCTTCCTAGTGGTGGCTCTTTTTCAGACGCTTCTTTTGAAACTCCTCAATCCACTAGATATGCCGAGTTTTCATAGCCTATTCTATCGTCTATCCGGCCCCTTACTACTCGATCTCTGCTTGACAAGCCAATTGAGTTCAATTGGCCTCCTTCAAGTGCTTGGTCTGGTTTTGGGGACGAAGGAGAATTTCCTCCTCTCACGTCTGGATCACCTTTTGTTGTTGTTGCGGTACCTCCTAGTCCCCGTAGTCTTTTCGAAGATCTTACGGAAGACTCAGATATGGATTCTTCCAGTCCTATTGGTAGTGACGGAATGCATGTATCCACAGGAGAATATCAACTCTTTCCTAAAGATATTTCTCATGCCTCTCTCCAATATTCTTCGCCTTCCGTATCACTTTCGGCTGGCTATAGGTCACTGAGTCAGATTATGTCTGGTGTTGCATCCATTGCATAGTCCAACACAGTAAATCCTCCTCAGAGTTCGGTCCAAACCTCATCAGTACCGTTACCCTCGACATCAAATCTGTCAGTTACTGTTACATATGTTCCAGTCCAACCTACAATCTATGTGGCTTCTAGTTCAGTTTCCACTACTTCTGTGATTTCTGGTGGTCTCACTTTTGAAGAATATTTGTTAGCTGTTCAGCAGAGTTCTCAAGGTTCTCAACATCCCCCACCTCCTAGAAATCCTCGTTTTCATCACTATGATGCTGTTGGTACTCCCATATATGAATATACGCATCATTATGATGACCATGGGAATCCAGTTTATATTCCTCCTATATATCCTTATCAGGTCGTTTATGATCCTTATCAGGCTAGTTATGATCCTTATCAGTCTATTCCTCATTTGGGACCTACTTTTCCTGTGCAACCCTCTAGCTTACAAGGACAACCCTCTCAGGGACAAACTTCAGCTCAGCAGGGCCCTGCTTTTGGTCCACAGGGACAACCATACGGTCCACAAGGCCAACCTTTACAAGGACAACCTTTGGTCCAACATGAACAACCCTCTGGTCTCTCGGGTCAACCTCTGGTTCAACCCGAATCATCTTTTGGTCCTCGGGGGAAAGTTTATCCATCACAAGGACAACCTGTTTCACCTCAATCACAGCCACACGTGCAGTATGGCCCAAATGTTGTGCAACCAGGACAATCCTATGGTCCTTCTCTAGGTCAACCTGATCATCAGGGACATCCTGGACCATCTCAACCATCAGGCCAACCTTTACCACAAGGTCAACCTGGTGGCCCTCAACAACCATTTCAACAACCGGTTCAACCAGCTCAGCAGCCGTTGCAACCTGCGCACCAGCAGATTCCTTCGTTTCCACAGCCAGTTTTACCTGTGTACCCTGCCCAGCAGCCTGCTCAACCTGCTCTGCAAGGTCAACCTGCACAACCGCAGGGCGCTTATTACTCTCAAGCTTCACATCAACCGGTATACAGTGCACCCGAGATTTTGTACCCTCAAAATCAACCAATATATAGCACACTTGAGATTCCTTACCCTCAAAATCAACTGGTGTACCAACAACCTAATATCTACCTGTGTATCAACAACCTCAAAGTCATGCTTACATTCCACATCAAAATCCTTATGCTACCCAACAAGGACCTTAGTGGTTTCCTTCGACTCAATATCCTGGTCCTCAACCCCCGTATCAACCAAATTATCCTATTTATAATCCCTATGATCCGAATTCTTCATGACAAAATGTATGGGGACAGAATTCCGCTCGAACTGGGTGGAATGTACAGACAGGTCCTTATCAAAGACCTCTGATGACTTTTAACACTCAATTACCGTTTCTTGCTACGTTGGAATTAGCCAATGTGTCGAAGTTGACAAATGATCCTATTCTTCATAATCCATATTGGTCTCTGGTTCCGACCAAGATTCCTGGTGATTGTCATAAATTTGAGGGTAAACTTGGTGAAGACCCCCAAACGCATGTGATGACTTACCACTTATGGTGTTCTTCTAATTCTTGGGTTGACGATCCTATTTGTCTTCGTCTTTTCCAGCGAACTCTTACTGGTGCCGCTGCAAAGTGGTACATTGAGCTGTCTCGTGGAGTTTTCCAAGATTTTAATTCTTTAGCCATGGCATTCCTTACACATTTTCAGTTACTGGTCTGCTATGAGACCGGGACACACCTCCTCACTTCATTGAAACAGGACCGAGCTAATCATATCTCGGATCATATTCATGAGTGGCGGTGTCGTCGTCGCATGATCAAATTTGAGATACCAGATCTGCTTTTGACTCATTGGTTCACTACCTCCTTTGTCAATCAGATTGCCAAAGACATAGCTATGGGGGCATGTGTAACCGAGGAACAAGCCATTGCTTACGCCCAGTACCTTGATCTCGTGTACTCTTAGTCGGGTGCTTTATATAATATCTTTCCTGATGCTCCTCGACCCGGAACTTCTAAACCGCTAGCAACTCCATCCGTTGATGGTATTATTGGTTCCATATCGCAGACTTCTCAAAAGTCTTCTTTATCCAACTCTGGGAAGCAGAAGTCTACTTCTTCCAATAATGTAGCTCCTCAGTCAAATTCAAATTCTGGTACACTCGCAGAAGTGAATGTTGTTCAGGCCAATCCTATAGATAACACTTCCAAAGGTAAGAAGAAGGGTAAAGGTAAGGCCAAAACCGATACCCCGAAACAAGATTCTCCGAAACCTTTTTCTGTTGATAGTTCTCAACGTAAACTGAAGTATCCTTGTTTGATTTGTGATGATGAGCACTTCATCAAGGACTGTCCTCGATGGTCTAAAGTGAGTCGATTGCTCAAAGGTACCCAAGAAGCTCCAACCGTTCTTAAAGAACTCTTCCCTCAGTAGACTTAGATGGTAGAGCATCTTGAGTCCTCTGCTCCATCTGGTTCGCAAGTGTTCATGATGAACGATTCTACACCCGTTTCTATTGCTACTCGATCGAAATATTATTCTGGTTCACGTTAGGCAGCGGGGAAAGAGATCGTTGATGGTCCTCCTCCCCCTCCTATTTCTATTCCTCTTGAGATTGAATGGCCTAACAATGAATCCGTTGTGTGACCACCTTCCAAAGGTGTCCTCTGTGTAAGTATTCGTATAATCCCAACACCCGTGCCGCTCAGCATTACAGTATTGTTGAAGATTTGGCTCAGGCACCGTCCGCAATGTCTGCATTAGAATTACTTCAAAGTTTTCCTTCGCAACAGAAAGCTTTGTTATCTACAATAGGTGGGATTGATCATGCCGATACTAGTTTGCTCGCTTTCGATTTAGAGAATTTCGTCCCACGACTCCCACACCAAATTGTGCTTATCATTCAAGTTGGTATTAATGGTTTGAATAATCACCGGGCTGTCGTGGATGAGGGTGCATATACTTGTGTTATGTCATCTACTTGTTGGAAAACCATTGGTTCTCCAGCTCATACTTCATCACCCAATGTCCTTGAAGCATTTGATGGAAGAGAATCTAAACCTCTTGGTGTTCTCGCTAGTTTGCCGATCACGTTAGAAGGGAAGACGGTCAATGTCAAGGTCGAAGTCGTTGATGCAAAACTCAATTATAATCTTCCCCACGGTCGCAGTTGGACTCACGCCATGTTGTGCGTTCCATCCACTCTCTTTCGTGTTTTGAAGTTTCTGCATGAAGGAAAGATTATTACTGTTGATCAATTGTATTTTTTCACTTCTTTTGAGAACAACGTTCCGTACGTGGACAAGATTCCTACTCCTTACGAGATTGTGGGGCCAGGCCTTTTCAAGGATCTTGCCCTCATGGGTGTTTTTCCTCTTCCACCACCAAATACCGTTCAGGTCAATATGATTTCTCGCACCGATGACCCCTGGGTTATCCCTTCTCTTGAACAGATCGATTCGTTCAGCGATTCGATGCCTTTGAGTTTGATTGAAATTAATTGTTGTGAACTAATTGCCGTATCAACTTCTGATTCTGATTCTTCTCCTTCGAGCATAACTCTTGACATCTATTCTCAATCCCCTTGGCTTGGTGATTTTGATTCACCAGATCCTTTGAAAGAAGTGTTTCCTTCTGATGAGGCTATCGTGGAAACCCTGTCTCTCGACGATCTACCATGGGATGATGGTCATCATCGTTCCTCATTTCTACCAAGTCTTGGGGCCATGTCTACCTGTCTTAAGCATTTTTCCTCTCAGGTTCCTTCTCCTTTGCTTCAAACACCTTTTCAAGTCCATGAGGTTTTTTCGGAAGGTAACTTGAGTAAAATTACTCAGACAATTCCTCTCGACATTTCCATTAAACAGGGAATCGTCGAGAACATCCATATTGGGGTTATTTGTTCTTCTGATGAAGTACAAGTCTATACTAGCATTTTTTGTGAATTCCGTGATGTATTTGCATGGTCCTACGAAGAAATGTCTGGCATTGATCTTAGCATCGTGGTACATGAAATTCCTACTTACCCTGGTTCGAAACCTGTTCGACAGCATCTTCGTCTAGTGCATCCTAGGAAAGCTGCTGCCATTAAGGCCAAAGTAGAAAAGCTTCTTAAAGCTGGTTTATTTTATCCAATTCCATTGACATATTGGGTATCTAATATTGTTCCTATAGATAATAAATAGGGCACTATTCGTGTCTATGTTGACTATTGTGATATCAATCGAGCCTGTCCTAAGGATAATTATCCCACTCCCTTCATCGATCAAATCATCGACGACTGTGTCGGGAGCGATATTTTTTCCCTTATGGACAGTTATTCGGGTTATAATCAGATTAATATTCTCCTGACTAACCAACACAAGACTGCCTTTATCTGTCCTTGGGGTACCTTTGCATATAAGAAGCTTCCTTTTGGTTTAAAGAATGCCGGTGGCACCTTTCAGCGTGCAATGTCTTATGCCTTTCATGATATTCGCCACAACGTTCAATCTTATCTAGATGACCTTCCAGCTCATTCAGCTAAGCATAGAGATCATCCTGACCATCTTCGTCAGATTTTTCTTCGTTGTAGACACTATAACATTCGGCTTAATCCGCATAAGTGTGTCTTCTGCGTCGATTCCAGTAGACTATTAAGGTTTATCGTTTACAAAGATGGAATTCGCCTGGATCCTCTCAAGGTTGAGGCTATTATTAATCTCCCCTCTCCTTCCTCATTGCATCAGTTGCAGAGTTTACAAGGGAAAGATAATTTTCTACGCCGTTTTATACCTAACTATGCCAAAGTAGGTAAAGGATTCAAACGATTGTTAAAGCAGGGTGTCCCTTTTTACTGGGATGAGATCACTCAGAACTCTTTTGACGTGTTAAAAACATTGTTGGTCAATGCTCTTCTCCTCCGCCCTCCCAATTATCATCATGATTTTTCCCTTTATTTAGCTGTCGCTTTCAGCACAATTGCCATGGTTTTGGTACAAGATGATGATGACAGTCATGAGCATGTTATTTATTACTTGTCTCGTAACCTTCTCGACACTAAAACGCGTTATTCTTACGTTGAGAAGTTAGCATTGGTTGTTGTTCAAGTTTTTCAACGTTTTCATAATTATATTCTTTTGCGTACAGTGACTGTGATTTCTGAATGCAAACCCATGACCTACATATTGTCTCGACAATTGCTGGGGGGAAAATACTCAAAGTAGATTGTTATCCTCCAAGAGTTTGATTTGGAATTTACTACTGCCAAATCTAAGAAGTCATTAGTCTTTGCTGATTTAATTTTTTCTCTCCCTTCGGACTCCACTCCTTCTCGTTCTGAGGACTTCATTCCAGACGATTCACTTTTCTTGTTTAGCACCCTCGATCTTTGGTACGGTGATATCATCGTTTATCTCCAAACTTCAACTTTCATATTTGAGTTGACGAAGGATGCCCGCCAACACATCCGACGTCAGTCACAACCTTATCATATAGTTGGAGATACTCTCTATCGTATTGGAGTCGATTCCATACTTCGACGATGTTTGACTCTCGAGGAAGCCGAGAAAGCTCTAAATGACTGTCACAGTGGTGCTTG
Source organism: Pinus albicaulis (assembly GCA_034641835.2). Taxonomy (NCBI): domain Eukaryota; kingdom Viridiplantae; phylum Streptophyta; class Pinopsida; order Pinales; family Pinaceae; genus Pinus; species Pinus albicaulis. The sequence continues at coordinate 797,356,915 of CM076576.1, read as the reverse complement.
TGGTGGTCACATGTCTGGTTATGCTACTGCACATAAAATTATTCATGCTGGTTATTTTTGGCCTTCCATTTTCAAAGACTTTATTGTCGCAGTTCGTAAATGTCATGATTGCCAAATTTATCAACGCAAGTTGCGTGCGCCACCTGTTCCTCTTCATCTTTTCATTACCGTTGGTTCCTTTGCGAAATGGGGCATCGATTTTATGATGTGTAACCCTCACTCGGCTGGGGGGCATGCTAATATTATCGTAGCCGTGGACTACTTCACAAAATGGGCCGAAGCAATGCCTACACTTGTCGTTGATGGTAAGACAACTGCTCAGTTCATATTCAATCATATTATTGCTAGGTTTGGTGTCCCTCAAGCCATCGTTACCGATCATGGTTCCCATTTTCGGCATTATATGGTGGCGGAGTTGACTTCCAAGTTGGGTCTGCATCACGACAGCTCAACACCGAACTACCCTCAAGCCAATGGCCAGGTTGAAGCTGTGAACAAAGTTCTTGTCACAATGCTTCAACATATGATTGGGATCCACAAATCAAATTGGCATCTCATGTTATTTTTGGCTCTTTGGGCATACCGAACCTCAGTGAAGAACGAAACCGAGTTTACTCCTTTTCAGTTGGTTTATGGCCTGGAAGCTACTCTCCCGATTGAATGTGAAATACCTTCGCTCAAGTTGGCTATTGAATTACTGCTGAATACTTCGCCAGAAGAAGAGCGTCTCCTTTATTTAGAAAGACTAGATGAAACCCGCCGCTTTGCTGCTCTTGTTATCGAAGCACAGAAAAAGCAGGTCAAAACTCATTTTGATCAGTCAATTTCCCCTCGTTCTTTCGTTGAAGGAGATCTCGTCCTGCTATATGACCAAGCTCGTGATAAGCTGGGGGCAAGAAAATTTCAACCTATGTGGCATGGACTCTACATCATCAAACGTGTGTTGCAGAATGGGTCCTATGAGCTAATTGACTACAAAGGTCATCCTCTCGAACAACCCAGAAATGGGTTGTATCTCAAAAAATATTATGCGTGAGTCATTCATGCGTAATAGGTGTACATAAGTGATATTTTCATTTTTGTACATGTTTTTGGGTTTGGTGTTCTTTTTGAGCATTTTCCTGCTTATTGGGTCTTGCTTATTGTGCAGATGTCTATTACCCCTTATGTCGGTTTCGCGAATGGTGCTTCCCGCAGTACCAGGAATTTGTCTTCGGTAGCCTAGGTAATCTATGATCCTACTGGTGAGTTGATAGATCTGCAAGGTATTTTTCTAGGGCGAACTACAAACAATGTTGCTGAATATAGTGTTGTCATTGAGCTATTAACCGAGGCAATCAACCTCGGCATACGCGTGTTGCTTGTAAATCTAGATTGAATCCGCACATTCTGAGATTGTATTTACGTATTCGTTTGTTGGAAAGAAATTTTGATTTTATTACATATCAACATACTCCTAGACGAATGAACACATTAACTGATACAGTGGCTAACATTGTATTAGATAGAAATTTGCATAATTTGTAAAAACATCATCATATGTAAAAGATCCATGTAAGGAAATATATGTATATATATATTGCATGTTTACAATTGTGTGCATCATAATATATGTATGTTTCTTTACATCCTGAGACATCATGTCTTGCAAAATATGCAGATAAAATAAACCTAGGTGTCTAATCAGCATGATGCTCGTGATAACATGTCACGGCATGTACTAGCCACCTTAGCAAGCGGTGAATTCGGCTGGGCACCCCTACAATATGTCTCTGGTAGGCACGAGGAACATCATCAAAACGTGCATAATCCAGGACTCCTCTGGTGATCCCCTCCAGGTTGCGCACTATCTCATCTTCCTCGTCGCCCTCGCCTTGAGGGTCAAAATCGCGAGGGATTCGCCTTGCTACTGGCAGGTCTCTCTAGGCCAACATCTGCACCACATGGATTTAATGTCAGAAAATGCATTAAAAAAAATAAAAATAAAAAAAAATCAATCATAATACTCATAAAACTTAAAAAATGAGTCTCACCCAAATATTCTCCCTCTGGGAATGGGAGGTCTGTATCATCAGTGAAATATGTGCTAGAGTAGGGCCAGTCCTCCACGACAATCAGTTGTTGACAAAGCCAATCAAAAAATTCCGGCCTCCAGGACATTTGTTGGCCGCCCCCTGCCCTTGGCATTAGAGCTGCCCATCGAGCCATCCATGGTTCTCTCGCTGGTGGTGTCGAAACTATGACCTCCTGTCGCTGAAAAATTGGTAATCATTCCAAGAAGAATGATACCAGGATAGGTCCATAACCAAATTGTTTCAGTTTGGTCTTCTTGCATTTGGTTAGTTGGTGCTTCATGTTTATGGTCACGACCTCTGCCCAGTTGTAGATGGTCGGTGCCATGCAGTCTACAGCAAGAAGCAACTGTGTCTTTGTTGCTTCGTGCGGTGCTTGTGATCCCACAGCCCGTGTGATGGTATGCAATACCACGCATAGTGTCAAATCTGGGATAATTTGTATATCAACTTTCCCACTACCTGAACCCTTCCGTGCTCCTCGACATACCCTGTCTATTACCATGGTCATGTTTTCCATGCAGGGCCGGGTGCCGGTTAGGAGTGGTGTTGCAACTCTCTGCGATAATCCTATGATGAAGTACACGTCAAAGACATCAATCTCAAGTTCTTGATCCCGTAGGATGAACTTCTCTTGATTTTCATCGCATATACTGTAGTAATTCTGGTTGGGCTCGTAGACATGGTGTTAGGAAGAATTTTTTCAAACCACAATTTCTGAGGGCTTCCATAACTCCCTCATTTTCCATGGGTAGCTCATCTTCTTCACTATGTTCTCGTTCTTTCCATTCAATAACCATTTTTACTCTTTCTACCTGTAAACACACACATATGAGTGGTATTAGTCAATTTCAACCCTTAAATTTGTAAAAAATTGGAGTAGTTGATGCCTATTTTTTGCTAGAAATGGTTTGCATCGTTGGCGCGACTGTTTCCAAAACATTCGCGCTAATGGGCATTCCCTAGTGTTAAAAATCGGGCAGTTGGCGCGACTCCGTGCCTGAAACCCGCACCAACCGCGCAGCCCTAATTTTAACATTTCCTCCCCCAAAATTTGAAATTGACAATTGCAGGAAGCAAGAAATAGTTTAAAATGACAAGAGGGATCTCAACTCTTACCTGGAGTTTACAGATTTGTGATTGATTTGTTGGATTGGCCGCTATCGTCACTGCAAGCTTGCACAGTAAAATGGGTAACTATTGCTCCACAAGAGGTAAAAAGTGAAAAATAATTATTTTTACCATTTTTGGCATTTTATAACTTTTTCACAACCCTAATTAGGTTTTAAGGCATGTTTTTTTATTATTTTATTATATTATTTTCGAAAAATAGGTTTTACACATGTCTCTTGTGTAGCAACAGGTTTTCATGCGACAATCATGAAGTAACGAGTTATATTTTATACTTTTTCAGGCTCGGTAAAAACACAAAAAATTCACTATTGGAGTCACCTTTCAGCTCTTTTCTGACTCTCTAAAATTGAAAAGATTGCCGAGATTCTTGTCGTTTTGAACTCGTTAAATGGCTGCGAAACGATATCTACCCAGTATACGTTTAACACTTTTTCGGGCTGGGATAGATTATTTATGAAAAAGGAATACCTTAGCCTATCGCGACTAAGAGGTTCTTGCAGACACAGTTTTCTACCTTTTCGGATCTGTGAGACTACCTACGAAAAGGGACTACAGGAGTTTTCTTTTCTGCCTTCTTTTCAAACTCTCTAAACATGAAAAGGTGCCGAGTTCTCCCTTTGTCAGACTCATTAAACCCTGATGACATTGGACTTCATCACCATGACGTTATTTCAAGTTCCTCCTTCCTAGGGCTTGTAAAATGTCCTAGGTTGGATTTTTCCAAAGGACAAACTTATAGTACAAGCATATGCTATCCCCTTCAAGCTTGTTTTAAAAAATAATTGGGGTACTCACCAGAAATGGTGGGGGGAAATGGAACCAAGTTCTATTTATGCTGGCAGTATGTCGCTCTTCAACATGGCACTTATCTGCATTCGTGTCGGGATGGGGACATCTCATTTCGTCATTTTTGCCTCTATGGGTTTGGGTAATCTCTTTTGACCTCTCATCTGCTCTTTTCCACGTCATCATGACCTCATATCCTTTGATGTCAAATACTTCCAAATCTAGTGTCGTGTTGTTGATATGTTCAAGAGAAGTTTTCCTCTACAGTTGTCAACCTTCCTCTGATCTCCTGTTGGTCCTGATACACTTTCATCATGTTCCTCTATCTCGTGTCGATGGTGTGGGAAACATTATGGCCCTCCTTCGACCAGGTCACTTCCTGTCGACTTTAGCTCATTATCCAAGAATTTGATCTAGATATTCCCTTTTGGTACCTTGGAGCTTGCATGCCTCAATGGCAGGTTTTTCACATTCGACACAAGGTTCACATCATTGGCCTTCAATCGAGTGATTCTGCGGATGTTCGACGTCAGATCACTTTTCAGATTTTGTAGATTGTACCTTTCGTACCTTGAGGGCCATCGTCATCATTGGTGGTTTCTATTGCATCTGTTAAAAGCTTTCATTATTGGCTGGTAATCAGACGATTTTCCTGCATGTTCGACTTCAACTCATACATTCGCATGCTCGAAATTTTACTTGTTCGGGTCGAGATGGAGCGCAAGACCCTGGATTTTGTCTGATAAACTCCAGGATGTGGATTTTTGTGGGTTATTATGACTTATTGCATGAATCTTTTGATTGGATGGCTGCGACCATACCTGAGTCTATTTATTGATCCTTCCTAGTGGATGGTTGTGTCCATACCTTGGATCTCAGTTTTTATATACTCTATTATGGATGGTTGTGCCCATGCCACATGATTCATGTATCACAGATATCAGTTCTATTTGCAGTCGCAAGTCTTCCAACAACGGTGTTTCGTTCGAATGCGTTCTCATAAAGCATTTCACCCCTCCCTCTCTCTCTCAGACTTCATACTTTAGGGGGCATATGTTACACAAAATTTTGTCACTGTCCCTGCAATCCCCAACTCGCACATTGGAGGGTCGTTTCTATGACCAATACGCAGTGTCATGCTTTGAAAATACCATCCTTGCATCCCTTTTGATGAAATCAACATTCTTCTTGTTGACATTTCCCTAAGCAGAGCTGTGAAAATCCCTATTTTTTCCTTGGCGCGAGTAACCTGTTACATCCTCGTGCCGACCTGGAAATTTAACATTGAGCCCGCACCACTTGGCGATCTATGCCAGTTAGAAACCCGCGCCAAGTTGTTTATGGAATGTTTTTTGAAAATAGAGGTGGAGGTTCCATTCCAACCACCTTGGGGATGAGTCATTGGGAGTGGTTGAACTGAAACAACCACGGACACCTTCCTTTAGTTAGTAGTTTACACCTCCCTTGGAACTCTCTTAAAGGATAGGACTCCCTCTCACCTTTGTAGGGATCCCAACCTCCTTTTTTCCCTTTATATAAGAAACTATCTCCTTTGGTAGAAGCTAGCTAAACACATTATAGAAAATGGTTGAATAGTTGAACTAGAGAATTATACTATAGCTAAGCTGCTAGAGGAGACAGAGTAAGAAATGTTGTGTTGAGAGAGCTCGAGTCGATGACTTCTAAGAGAGCTTGAGTTCGAATTCCCTGACTGACAGTTGAGACACGTTTCTTCTGAACCCTGCTGGCGGAGATAACGACGTCAAAGCATCGGTTGTACTCTTCCTTCTACTCATTAATATACATGACTACTGTTTGGTTCCACTATTGTGTTATGTTGTTTATTTGATACAATATGTTTATCCCTCTTTGGCTGGCTAATAGTTGTGAGTGAAACTACGCTGCTATATGATGTTCTTGTTCTTTGTCTTATGTACAGGTATCTGGGCGTGACAGCGAACGGATCGTGACTTGTCAAGGCAGGAGCGAGAGACCACTACTCTTTCTGCAACATTGACATCGTTGGATTCAAGGTAGGTCAATATACCATCTCTTTTGTTCATTCATTAACTAGGAAGCAACACTTTAGTGTGTTCTTTTGTTACTAGACCCACCCTAGGCCTAGAGGGATCGTCTCTGTCCGCAGAGAGGATTTACCTTCATAACAATAGTAGATCCAAAAATAAAACAACATCCAGACGTACTCTTCTTATCGATAACACTTCTTGCCCAATCATCATCGTTGTATCCATGAAGTCGAATGTCTTCGGCAGAATATCTCAAACCAATTGTGATCATCCCATGAAAATATATCAATATGTGTTTGGCAGTGATCTAATGTGCATGGAGAGGCTCGATCATGAATTGAATCAACATGTTCACTGCATAGCATATGTTTGGATGGGTGTTCACAAGGAACATCATAGCCCCAATCAACTTTCCATACTTGGATGGATTCGCCAAATCTAGTCCTGTAGATTCTCCACATAATTTCTTGAAGTTCATTTCCATCGATGTGGCCATGGACTTGCATTTTTTCATTCAAAATCTCTCTAACAGCTTCACAACATATTTTCCTTGTGAAAGGAAAATTTCACCGAGCCTTTTCCACACCTCAAGGCCTAGAAATTAGTGCATGAGTCCAAGGTACTTCATCTCGAATTCAGAGGCTATCTCCCTCTTACACTCGATCATCAGAGGCTCACTACCTGTCAAGAATAGATCGTCAACATATAAAACCAAAATAAACAACATACCTTGGACTACCTTGAAGTAGAGTTTGGGATCAACATCACTTCTTGTGAATCCCAACTTTACCAAATAACTATCTATGCGGGTGTACCATGCTTTGGGGGCTTGCTTCAAACCATACAATGCCTTCTTCAACCTGCAAGTCTTTCAATCCTCTACTTCAAATCCTTGTGGTTTCTCAACATAAGATTCTTCTTGTAACATGCTATGGAGTAATGCAATATTTATGTCCATATGATGAAGAGCCCATCCTTGACTTGCGGCAAGGGCTATTATCGAACGAATGATTGTGTATCGATCCACAGGTGCAAATATATCATAATAAGTCTCTCCCTCTTTCTATGAGAATCCTGGAGCCATGAACCTTGACTTTTATTTCCCAATTCTACCATCAGTTCCATGCTTGATCTTGAATATCCACTTTGAAGTTACCATAGATTTCCCTTTCGGTCTAGGCACAACATCCAATACATCATTCTTCATGATCAATTCATATTCCTCGGTCATATCATATTTCCAAACTTTCTCTTTTACGGATTCTTCGAATGTGGAAGGTTTGTCTTGAATCATAGTTCTCATGGCTGAAACATATCTTTGGTACCTACATGGTTTCTTCCTTTCTCTAAATGATCATCGAATAAGAACATGTTTCTTAGCATCTTGTAGAGTGTCATGGAGCCAAAGTGGTCTCTTCCTAGTAGTAGGATCACTTGGAGGAGAATCTAAGGGATCCATAGGATCCATGGGATCATCAACAATATCAGTCTCAGACTTAGGAATGGAAGGACCATCTAGAATATCCTTTTCATCGTTCCTCTTCTCGGGAGGAGGAGGTGGAGGAAGGTATTTTTCTTTTCCAAGAGAAGCATCTTCATCGAATGTTACATCCCTACTAATTTCAACCTTCCTTTGACCAGGAATATATATTCTATATGCTTTAGAATTTTTAAAATAACCGACAAAAGTACCTAAATTTCTACCAGTAGCCTACAATGTGTTCCTTTTTTCCTTCGGTACATGAAAATATATAGGGCATCCAAATATATAGAGATGGATAATGCCAAGCTTAAAACATCTGAATACTTCTTTGGGGGCCTTTTTTTCCAATAATTTATGAGGCACCTTGTTTTGAACATATCAAACAACATGTGTTGCTTCTCCCCAAAGGAACTTTGGAAAATATTTATCATGGAACATAGCATGGAAGCTACTAATATAGACATGTTCTTCATTTATGCTAATCCATTTTGTTTGGGTGTATATGGTATAATTGTTTCATTTTTTATTCCTTCTTCCTTGCAAAATTCTATGAACTCATTTGACATGTAGTCCCCACGATGGTCAGACCTGAATAGTTTGATTCTCTTCCTTATTTTATTTTCGATCAAAGATTTGAATTCCTTTAACATTTCAAAGGCTTCATCCTTGTGCTTCAAACAATATATCCATGTCTTTCTTGAAAAGTCATCAATGAAGGTGATGTAGCAGAGATTACCACCAATAAAATGCATATGAATCAAACCACATATATCATAATGAATGAGATGGAGGATTTCATTTGTCTTTTTCTCACTAGAGGGGAATTGACCCTTGTCTTCTTTCCATTTTCACAACCTAGACATACTCCATCATGATGGGCTTGAACATCGAGAATGACAGAGACCAATTTCTTCAATTTTGGAAGAGCATCATAATGTATATGAACCAATATTCGGTTCCATAACTCACTTATATTATTAGTTTTATGAACCAATATTAGAAGTGGTCTTTCAGTGACTCTATAGAGTCCTTCAAATCTTGATCCTGATGTGAATGCATCTCTCATAGGTGAACCAGCAGACCAAGTCAGAAATTTTTCCCTTAATGAATGTAACCCTCATCCCTTTATGTTCCAAAGCGGATATAGATACCAAATTATTCATTAATCTTGGCACATACATAACATCATGCAACAAAATTGATTCCCCAAAATTCAAATGAAATTTGACAAATTCATATCCTTTCATAGGATGAGTGGAGTTCTCTCCAAGAATAATCTTTAGCTTAGTCTCCCTCTCTACTATATTAGAGAGAAATTCCTTATATCCATAGAAGTGATGAGTGGCCTCACTATCAACCAATCAATTATCCCACGAATCCAGAGGAGAAGAACTAGTAAGGGAAAAAATAAGAATGTATTCAGATTGATTTACATCATTACTTTCGTACCTAGGAAATATTGACTTATTTTTAGGACGATGATATTCACGGTTGCTTGAGTTATCTCTTCTTCTTATTTCATATCTTCTATCGTGGTTGTTTCCTAAATCATATTTTCTTCTTTGATTATTTTATTTGTTTCTCCTAGTGTTGTAACGTGGTCCTATGTTTTTCTTGGGACAATCTCGAGCATAATGAACCTTCTTGTGATAATTATAGCATTCAATATGAGATGATGTTCTATCATTCCTCTTTTTTTCATTTTGAGGAGGAGGATTTCTTGATGGACCTCATTTTCCTTCTTATTCCTTTTTTCATGAGTGATATATGCAGTGGGCTCTCCCTCTTCATGTTTTTGAATTCTTCCTCTTGATACAATCCTTGATTCTTCTTGAGTAAGCTTTCCAACAATTTCATCAAATGACTAGAGGATATTGTTGTTACTTACAGTAGTATTGAAAGTTTCCCACATAGAAGGGAGACCTCTTATAGTTATGATCACCAATTCCCTGTCAGGAACATTTTCCCCAAATCTTTGCAATTGATCTCTAAGGCGAGATATCCTCATGATATAGGATTGTACATCTTCCTCTTTTATCATCTTTGTGTCTTTGAGTTGATCTTTCAAAGTGATGATCTCATTAAAATTGTTGATTTCATAAATGCCATCTATCTTATCATACATGTATTTGGACTTAATTAAATTTCCAACATATGCAAGTAAATGATATTTTAAACCATCAGCTATAATTTACTTTTCTTTAGACTCACCTTTCTTGTACCTATTATTGAGGGAAGCGAAAGCATTTTATGGAGGCGTGGGCTTTCTTCCTTGAATGTAATCCAACACATCATTGTTGTCAGTTATGATTTCCAACCAGACATTCCATGCAAAAAAGTTTGATGAGTCACCCAACTTCTCATGCTCCTTGAAGTTAGAGGAATACATCTTGATTTTGAATAGATAAGATCCTTTGACTTTCCAAGGATGATGGCTTCAATTCTTGTCTCCTTTTGGGATTTTTCCTTCACCTTAGCTCTGATTGTTCTATGTTGTTTCAATTACTTCATCCCAATTAAATTCTTCATTTAGAAATGCATCCAATTATTAACAATGTTTCCAATCATAAATAGTAACTGGAGATAGAAAAATATATGCAATGAAAAAGGAGACAATAGCACAACCACAAGAGACACCTGATTGGTCAAAGACTAGGGGAAAACCCCACAAGGGGGAAAACCTTTTAAAATATTATTCTTATAAGATTGTCATAAAATGTATTAGCAGAGAGTACAAAGAGTCCAATACATAATCTTCCAGCAAATATTTACCCAATACAAATCATAAACAGACTTCCAGAATCATTGTATCATAGAGAAAAACCTTCCAGCCTTCAAACATCTACATTCAACTACAATCAAATGTCAAACCCTAGCTCATAACCCCAATCGCACTCATTAAGTTATTCTGCGAGCGAATGTGGCTTCCCGGTCGCTCCCTGAGACACTGTGAGTGAGAAACTATGATGTCTTGGTCAGTTTTTGAAGCATTGTATGTGAGCGACTTCGTTCATATCTGCCCAGATCTACCTAAAAACCTCAGTCGCTCCCTTCAGGATGTTCTACAAGCGACTATGGTTTCCCGGTCACTCCTTGAGGCACTGCAAGCATGCGACTATGGTCGGATCATCCCAAATCTATGTCATAGCCTCAGTCGCACCCTTAAAGTGTTATGTGAGTGACTGTCGCTTCCCAGGCACTCTTTGAGACACTATGTGGATGCGAGTATAGTCTAATTTGACTTGTGGTGGAGTGTGTTGTGGTAAAACACAACCCCCCCATTTTTGACTTATACACTTCAAATAATGGGGACCCTTTCTACAAAATTTTTGGCTAAACACCTTTTAGGATTTTCATTAAGTTAATTATCCTACATTTTTGCCATTTTTTCATCTTCCTCGAAATTTTTTTTTATTGCGTTATTGAATCCGTTTTTTACAAGCTTTCCAATGATACTTGTTTCGCTCCATTTGGTCAACCGGTTTGTAAATGAAACTCTTTTGAAGTTTTGATCATTTTTCTCGCTTGGGTTAAAAAATGTATAAAGTGTACCAATATTTTAATTCTCGTAGTTAAAATAGTCATTCATTGCAAATATTAACTTTTAGTTCATTTTTATTAATTTTTCATTTTTACTAACAGTCCTACAAAATGACCCGGCTAATTTGTACAATAGACGAAAATACATTTCAGGATCTTGGTAATTTACTCCAAATTGTTATTTTAAAATAAATTGTCAAACCCAAAACTCCAAAATTGCAAAGTGGCTATAGTCTAAATTGTATGATGTTTAATCCCACGTGGGCCCCATTTCACACCCCTTCACATCCTTCCAAAAACTTTGCGATTGCAATATTGCGATATCGCATATCGCAAATTTATTAAAATCTCAAAAATCGTCATTTAAAAAATACACTATGTGCAATTTGGTTTTTTCATATGAATGGTTAAATTTATTTAACATAAGGTCTCTCCACCTTATAACTCCTGACTCACTCGCCTTACCTCACCCTCACGTCATTTCCATTATCCCTCCACCTCATCTCTTACACCTCACTCACCCTCCACTCCTTATCTCTCCATTCCTTCCTCTCCCTTATCACTCCATACTCTCCACTCCTCCTCCTCTCCCTCACGTGATGTGTATTTTATCATATTTTGACTTAATTAAAATATATTATATTATATTATATTATATTATAATTAATATTATATTTTAATTATAATTTTAATATAATTTAAATTATAATATTAATATAATATTTTAATATTTTAATTAATAAATAAATTATTTTTAATTAGTTTAATTTTATTTTCGATTAGTTTTTATTAATCAAAATTAATAATGCAATTATAACTAATTAATAGATAATTATAACTTAAATTAAAATTAGATTATAACTAAATTAGATTAATAATATAATTGCAATTAATTAATATTAATTAATTAAAAACAATAATCTAATTTAGGATTAGAAATTAATTAAAAAATTCTGATTTTTAGCCCAAGTAATAGAAATTCTAGAATTCTGGAAATTTTAAATTTTGGAAGTTCATAAATGGAGTTTTACTTGGCCAAATGAGGCCCAAGATAGCTCATTAGATAGATAAAATGATGGAGAACATTTCTGAAGTTGTTTCATTTCTAGATTTGATCATTTATTGGGTCTAAAATTCAGCAGAAGATCAAGCTCCGAATTTTAAACAAAATCATTTTCTGAGTTTTATTTTCTGCATTTTTCATTTGCCCACAACTTCTTCTAAGAGCAGATCCATTTGTCAATGATATCCTTGGCCAATTAGATCAGCACAGACATCAAAATAAAACTTATATTTCCTTTTCAATTATTTATAATTTAGTTTTAATTGGATTTATTTTAATTTCTAGATTTTACATTTTGATTTTATTTTTGCATTTTAATTTTGTTTTTTATTTGTTTTTGCAGGAAAACAGTTGAAGAGATGAGAAGAAGAATATCTCAATCAATGAGAAGACTCCAACAATTGAATAATATTTTTTGAACCAATGAAAATTGATTGAGCAAAACCACTCTTCAAATAAACTTTCTTATGAAAAAAATCATTTTGTAAATATTATAAATAGAAGATTGCAAAATGTGTTATGGGCTTCTCTCCACTGCAATTCTGGAATTCTTGATGGCACTATTGTCTAGAGGATTTAGAAGTGTAGGTTGAGAGGAGAGGAATCTCATATTTGGAGATTATTGAGGTTTTTCTTTTACATTCTGAGTTATGTATAATGAACAGAGTCTTGCACTATTGTAGCTCTGATTTTGAAAGCAGAATTTCCTGCATTATAAAAGACTATTAGAGACCGGAGTTGGATAATTGGACTTAATAAATTGGTATTTATAATACTTTTATTTTAAGTTTTGATTTCATTTTATGATAACATGAATGTGTCAATTTATTCGCATACTTGTGCACTTCTGTCGGTATGAGTAATTTGCTTCAATTTATGTTATTATTTGTCTTTACTCTTATGGGTTGAATTCTGATTTTTGAGTAACTATTTACTCAAAAATATGTCTTATAAAACTGATTTATTGAATAGTGATATGTTGTGAACTATTTCCGCATGTTATTGTTTAATTATCCAAGTCACTGATTAAATGATCAATATCATTTTGAGAACTATTTCCATAGTGTTGTCATTGATTATTTCAGTTAAGAGGTCTCTAGATATAATGTGTTTGGTATTTACAATATCAGTTAATTGAACTACTTTGTTAGCTTGATATTCATTTAAAACAAACATATTTAAATCTCAATTATTTTAAAACATCTTGCTCTCAGTTGGGATAGATCTATACCTGCCTAATTGAGATAGGATTAAAATAGTTTATTTTGCTTGCATCTTAGAATAATATTGCATTTAGATTAAATTCTACATCCCTAAAAAGTCCTCTTCCCAAGGAGGCAGAACTTTAGTTGTGGCTTGGATAAGCCCAAATTAGCTTAAGGGTCACTTTCTTGTCCGATCGGCATGAGAAATGATCTGATGTCTCTTTCCCATTGATAGATAAAAGTCATATTTTAATCCAATGGGGATTGAGAGAAGGTAACTAGACCTAGTTAAACCAGTTGGAGCAACTATTCCAAATAGAAAAGGAACCGCTTTAAGGTCTAGACCAGGTGGTCATCCCCCATGTTGTTACAACGAATTTCGAGGCCTCAACATTTTGGCGCTAGAAGGAAGGCCTGAGACTTGTTTTCCTTTGGAGTCTTTATATTATAATAACTTATTTTTATTACAATGGCTCCTTTAAAACTTCCAATTTGAAGTTGTATTTCTAGACGAGCATCTTCCAATACTCCACCAGAATACTTCTGCATTTGATCATACTTTACAATTCATTCAAATTTTTTCAAATTCTGCTTTTCATGAAATTGATGAATGTATTTTATGCATGATTTTTACTCTTACATTCTTGGAAAAATCCAGAAGCTAGTGTCAATCACTTCCAGTTGCCTCAATCCACACTTGGGAACAATTTATTACAATTTTCCTTAGTAAATTTGATGGATATATCTATGAACAGATATGTGACGATTTTGAAGATCTACGAAAGTTTGAAGGTGATTCTTTAATTGATTTTACCATCATGTTTCGTTTAAATTGTTTAAAATTTAAAAATGAAGATAAACTTTCGAAAAAAGAATTATTAGATTGGTTTGAACATATTTGCTCTCTTCCTTTCATTCATAACCCATATGAAATTATTTCAAACTTTGATCAATCTCCTTCGAACTTCATTGACATAAGTAAAAATTCCAATATGGAGGTACAAACAAATGATGATGAAATGGCCTCTATTTTGTACAATCAATTCCTTCAATTTCTGTACATTTCTTACAGTATTGAGAAAGATCAAGGTGCACCTTCACATGTCAATGAATCTCAATCATGAAGCTTGGAAAATTTCACTGATCAATTGCAATAAAATATTAGCAGCAATATTGAAGAAGATACCGCTTTGAAATTTGAAAATAAGGTTGCATTAGAATCAGAAAATCAGATCATAATCCGGTAAGTACCAGTAGTTATTAAAGTTTCCAAAAATATGCAATCTGCTATACAAATTTTTGAATTCTTTCATGATGAGCAAATTCCAAATTCATATCAACAAAGCAACATTCTTCAAGAAAGCATAAGTAGCCAAGAAAATGATCTTAAATCTGAAAATTACAATGAAGAAAATACACCAGAGTGCTCAAATAGAAACATTTTCAAATTAATTGTTTCGGATTCATATTTTTCTCTTTATCCTGATAATTTTTCTAATAGCAATTTAACTTCTCTTCACATTAAAAATATTTCAGAAAACAGAGAAGCTGATATAAATGAATTTCTGATTAGTTTTTATCAGGATAGAGAATTAATTAATGATCATTCTTCTAGCATTAATGAACATGAGCTTAATATTCCTTCTTGTTTTGATACATTAGGTGAGATTGAAGTGAATTCTAATGAATGTCATAAGGTCATATATGATAGCTTCTTTGACATTAACGATATTGATTTGTCTTCTTTACAGTTGAATCCTCATGATCAAAGTATAATCACATGTGAAAATGAAGAACAATCTAATTTAGAAATTGTTCCAAATAGTTTTCATTTTCAAACCAATAATCATATTTATGATTTCAGCATTCAAGAAACCATTCCAATCTATGATTTATATGATGATCAAGCTCGCATTCCTATTTAGAGTCATATCCTTCTCTCTAATTCACAAGTGGGTATCAATAATCATTCTAATTGCATTATTTTGCCCAATTCTTGTGAGGAAGAAATTACTTTAAGTCACTCCCAATTGTGTTGTAACAATAATTGTAACACTAGTGTAAACTATGATTCAATTTTGTTATTTTTCCAACATTTAATTTTAACTTCAGATTTATTTTTTGTTTTTAGTTTTAGATTTTTAGATACTTTGTGCTTGCATGTTGAGAAGCTCAATATTGAACACTCAATTGATGCATTAACTCAAGGGAAAAATGAAGACTCAAATTATAATTGTGAACATCAAAAGTTATTAAACTTTCAATTTCAATTGATGTTCATTCCTTATCAATTACTTCTTACTTCCCAAGAGCAGTGCCAAAAAGAGAGTGTATTTTCACAATATGACCAACAATCTAATTCAATAATTAATATTTTGTTGGATCTATCGCACCACCATCCGTTTTTCATTGACTCATTTGAAAGACATTTGGAAAGTTTTCCTTCACAAAAGATCGTTAATAATTTAGCACTTAATCATAACATTAACAAAATCACATGGGCCATTGTTTCTGAAAGATCATTTCTACAATCTGGCCTGTCATCTTCTCTTGTAAACCTCTCCTACTCAATAATGGAAATCCATCCAGATTTCTATGATCCAATTGAAATTCAGTTGGAAAGGACATTTCAAGAGAAGGTAATGGTGAATAAGCTACTAACAATAAAAATACATTCTGCTTTCAGATTTAGTTTTTATAGTTTAATTATATTGGCATTTTTACTAATGTTTGACATGTACATACATGAAGGAATTAAAATGCTTACATAGTTTCATTGGAAGTATGACTATACCTAGTCATGTTTCCTTCATTAAGTTAGAAATAGGAATAGAGTAATTTTCTTTTTTGTTTACATTTATTTCATTATTTCAGATTTTCAATAAAACAAGTAATGAATCCAATTTCTTTTGGGCATCCCATTTCAATTATAGAAAGGCAACCAAGAGCATTTTAGAAGCTCTTGAATTTTCTGATCATACTTATTTGTTAAGCCTTCAATTTTCTTGGTTTTCAAAATTCATAACATTGATCATACATGAAGAAATTCCAAGAATTTTATATCGCTTGATAACTTTTGATTCACAAGTAATTCTAAGAACTTATTTTTACCACTCTTATCTTCTGATGTAATTTTGAAAATGATGCAATTTCAAAAAATTCATTACTTAGCATTTTAGATTAAATTAAGTAGATGATGTTGAACATATGAAATTTTTGAGAAAATTTGGGAGAACTTGAAGATTCATGAGGTAAACTTACAATCAAAATTCTTCCAGGTATGTGTTTACAGGTTCATCATCATCTATTGTTTATTTTTCTTTCAAAGGTTGTTTCTTATTTCTATTTTGTTGTGTGCAGATCTTTATTAATTTGATTATGTAAATCTGAGATAGGCAAGCAGCCAACCCTTGTTTCCAAAATCTGCAACATGTTCAGGGAACTATTTATTATTTCATTTTAATTTGAAGGATATCTAAATTTTGCTTATATTGAAATCCTGGGAAGTCTTAATAAATTGTCGGAATAATCATATTGGATCATTTTATTTCACAACTCTCTTTATAAGAAAGTTCTGATAAAATTAATTTCCAATCAAAAATTTCGACATTTAATTAAATTATTAAAGGGTTGTTTATTATAAAGCAAAGTTAAATCAATCACTTTATTTTTGAATTGAATACTTTAAATAAATCATCGACCCCACATATGGCTCATTATATATTGCAAATCGCATATCGGAGGATCTGAAATGAGCATACACTAAATATATTCGATCTCCCGATATTCTCATTCCCTCCAATCTCTGATGATCTCTCCGTCTGATATCACATTATCTGTATCACAACATGTGATCAGAGGAAACTCTTAACAATTCCCGATAGGAAACTTTCAATGCATATCTTCTAAAACAATTTCAATACTCTCGCTCATTTTCTGATAAAATTACTTCGCCAAAATTACGATGTTCATATAACCCGGATCCGATATTACATTTAAATCCTCTTTATATACAGATATCGCGTCCGTTTATAAATCGCAAATTTGGTAGGGGCATATATTTAAAAGTTTCGATGTCCTAGATCCGGTATGAAATTAAAATTCATATAGTAAAAACATAGAGTTCGTTCTTCATCGCACATCGGTGCATCAACGAAATTATATTTCGCATATCGGCAATTTTAGCAGTTATTGTTAAAACCTCACCCGGTAAGTTATATTAGTTGCGATGCGATAAAAGACAAGGTAAGGATATTCTGATGCGATGCTACGCATATCGCATATCGCACGAGATAAGTAATATGCTAAACGATAAAATTTGCAATGAGTGATGTGGAGTTCGCTGTGAATTGCGGAATCGAAAAATCACAAAATTGCAAAAGTGTTAAGTTTTGAATTCTGCGGGAAGGTAAATTATAAAAGATGTGAAGTGCAAATGTGTGTGATTGGTCACTGTTTGTGTGGGATGCAAAACCAAAGTTTCGCGCATATATTTTGATATTTGCAGTCACATTGCATCAGTCATTTACCACATTTTCATTATCGCAAGAATAATAACGGTGTTTCAGTTCATTCACAAGCTTTAATCTTCCGATATGACTATTCTCCGATATTGCATTCATCCATTTTCCGTTTTCCATCGCACATGCTCATCTCTTAACATTGCCATCACAATAATTATATCGCATTGCTAAACTCAAACGAAACTTTGTCTTCAATACCTTTTGATGCGATAAACTTTGATATTTGACTTTCCACCATTTTCTTTTAAATCATTATGGAAAGAGCTCAATTGCATATCGGCAAAAGTAGAAGTCGCAGATTTTAAGTTATGCATAGCAGAGAATCTCACGATGCGAAAAATTTAGCAAGGTAATGTAATGATGATTAATTCATATTTTTAATTTTCTTTTATTCTGAATTTTTCTCCATACTTATCATATAAAGATTCAAATCCTATTTATATATTGTTTCATTATTCAGGATTTTGAATCAATCTCAATACTTTGGGGCTAATATAAATTCAGAATGGAAGAAACAAAAGAACATTCATTGCTACAATTCATAAAGAAGTATAACTTCATCCTCATTTTTTATGGATTCAATTTATTTCTGATTCCTTGAACATGAACATTGCTTTCTTTTAGTTAACTGCTTGTTTTAGTTTAGATTTAATAAATAATGATTTTCGGTCAATAAAATTCTTCATGCTATTAATTCTAATTAAATAAAGAAGTTAACTTGCATTGGAGAAAATCATCTTTCTCAGGTAATTTTAAATGCAATTCTTCAAGAGTAAGTTTCATGTGCTCATTTTTATTTATTTCCATTTCTTCATATTTTTATTTTAGTTTTTGTTGATCTCGAACTCTGTTTTCAGGTCTTCATAAACCTTTCACACCTCTACCAAATCAGTTTTCGAAGTTCATTTTCTTTTGCCCTATTATATTCTTGAAAGAAGTAGTAATGATCCTCATCGAATCATCAAGACTGGGGAGTTTTTGAACCTATATTTTGTTTCTTTAAAGCATTAATTTTATTATAAAATAGTTAAGATGTTTTTATGCAGGTTTTTCCTTGAAAAATAAATTTTGCAACAGACAGAAACTTCTCATTCAGCATATTATCTATCATAACTGTTATCCACCTTCTACGTTTTGAGAGCCTTATTTTTATATAACTCTGCAAGATAAAAATTTTAAAATCTCAACATAGGAATGAACGTACATATACTTATTTTCTTTTATAATACTTTGTTGAGAAATTCATATAAGCGATCTTGTTAGAGTTTAGCTTTTAAATTTTGTTTTTCTTTCAATTTTTTCTTTCTTCCTTTTTTATTTTGTTGATTTCTTTTCTTACTTTAGTTTAGGAATTATTTTCCCTCTTTTTTTTTTCTTTTTTTTTTTTCAGTTTGATTTTATTTTGGTGACTTTGTCATGATTTATGTGAAACGAATTTTTCTTATCTTACAATTGTTGACATACATGGGAAATCTTTTACCCTATCCATTTAAGTGAATTTCATTTATCATTAAAGGCATATCTTTATGGAACCATAAAGCCATCTTGCTTTAAATATTTTTCGTCGAGGAACACATATTCTTTCTAAGTGATTGAGTTTAATTTTCCAAGGAAAGAACTGATTTGAGTTTAATTCAATGAATCCCTCCCACCCCTCCACATAAAAATCCTCTGATTGATAATTACAGGGAAAGAATTTGGAGCAAACATTATGAGAGTACTATGTCCATTAAACAAAAAATCTCTATTACCATCCCACCTCTTTCACTCAAATACATCATAAATAAAAAGATTGCAAATGCGTTTATCAAAATAGTGATAAAATGTTGAAAATGGCAACAAGAAACAGTGAAGGAGGCCTCCTGAAACATCTTTCCTGATCCTAGTTGGAAAGTGATCACCTAAACTAGGTGGGGACCACACACGTGATTTTTGTCGGAAAAATCTATTTTTAGACTATGTCTATTTTTAGACATATGGAGCATGGTTCAGGGATTGCATGTATGAGATTCTTGGAGTATGTGTCATGTTGGTAAAAATAGATGGGACTCTATTTTTAGGTCAAAGAGGTCAAAGGCTATTTTTAGACTGCCTCTCCTAAAAATATGGAAGTCGAATATTATTAGCTCTTAATAATATTTGGACTATAAACATTATCTTATTCTCTTGAAGCACTTCAGTTTGATGCCTGGATGTGGCACATGCAGCTGACAGAAGGAAATACGCTTTTCCTAAGGTTTAAGTGAAGCTATTGCATGAAGACTTCAGTTAGAACTCATGTGACAGAGTTTGGTGGAGTTGATTGAGGAAGTTAGTGGAGTTGTATTCAGTTTAACTAATCTAAACATAGTTGAGCTATTTGTATCTAGTTTAACTGATTGATACAATTAGTGAAAGTGGTGTGAATTAATTATTAATTAATTCACTAATTATAAACTCATTAATCAACTAAAGAATACATCAGTTAACTTCAGTGCATGGACAGTTTCAGTGGAGACCAGTGCAGAGATAGGTGAAAGAGCAGGTTAACTATCAATTGTGACTATACATTTGCTATTTGCAACACACAGATAGGTGGAGAAGCCCATGAGGATTGCGCAGTACAAGCCAGGTGGTTTATCTATTTAATGAAGCCATCCCATAGCATTGAAAATGCAATAGAGGCTGGCTATCAAGTGGCAAAAGGTTGGAGCATGAGTTTTGCTAGATCTAGCTTGATAGTGTGTAGCAATTGAGGGTGTGCATGAGAGCTTGTGAGGAGCTTTTGTACTATGATTGTTACATGATCTCCATGACATATAATATACAGATAGTTGGGGTTTTCAGCTTTAATATTTCCCATTAAATATTGTGTTCATATGTGTGATTGTTTGTGGTTTTAATGTGTGCATGCAATTGATTTTATTTTCGCATGTGATGATCAATGGTAGAAGAGATTCTGTATTATGCATGAAGCTAAAATAGTGTGTGATCAGGAGAATCTCGGTGGATAACATATCAGTTATTCAAATTTCTACATGGTATCAGAGCGATATTGATCATTGGAGCAATTGCAAAGCATTGAAGCGGTTGATTTTTAGGATAAACTCAAGAAACATAAAGATGGAGAAAGCCGGAAATATACATGCATATTGTATATAATTTTCTACATGGAATGAGAGCGAGAATTTTTGGGTGCGCGAGTTTGTAGGGAATATCTGAAAATTTTTGGTGAAATATTTTCAGAAACAAATAACATATTTGGATTCCTTGCGAAAAAATACCCAAATTGAAAAAAAAAATTGGTCGAATCGGAGCTCGGATGAGGGAGATATCATCGATTTAAAATCAGCTCTTTTTGTTAGAAAATTTTGCGACGGCGGGACAATTGCAATGTGCGCGAGCCAAGAATCTACATGCACTAAGGTACAAGATGCATGCAAAGCTTTGAGGTGCAAAGCAGAGGTTAGTGACTTGGTGGTTGAGAGGGATCCTCTCAACATGCAGCGTGAGAAGCAGTCTCAGAAGGTTGTGGAGCAGCCACAACTGGAGATGCAGAAGAATCTTTATAGATTTGATGTAGATGGGATGTCTACGGAGCTTCCTGCTGATGGGAAGTGCATGAAAGGCATGCAACTGATGCTTGAGAGGGAGCAAGTTTTGCATGCAGGTATTGAAGTAGATGGGATGTCTACAGAGCTTCCTGCTGATGGGAAGTGCAAGGAAGACATGCAACTGAAGCTTGAGAGGGAGCAAGTGTTGCATGCAGGCGAGAAAGACATGCAACTGAAGCTTGAGAGGGAGCGGGTTTTGCATGCAGGTGATAGTGAACCTCGGCATGTGGAGCAGCCACAAGAGGATCATGGAGTGGAAGAGACCACTCATGCAGAGAAATTTCATGCCAGACGGGCAGAGGGAGTGCATGCAGCTATACCACCAGGTATGAGGTGGGGCGACATGCATGATTAATCCCATGAGGAGATTTCTGGGAAGATTCATGAGATGGTGTGGATCTCATGGATTGAACCTGGCTACGAGGTGCCCATAGCACAGCAGTAGCAAGATCAGTTGGAGTGATGCAGGCAGATCAAAGTGACAGTGTCGGATACTGGAGCGCGGATCAGAGTTGACAGCAAGTGCAAGAGTGCATGGGTGCAAGAGTTCAACGGCGCAGTAGTTCCTGATGACATGTGCAGTTGGTACCAGCAGAAGTCGAAGACTTTGATGATAGATGCTAGATGCATCAAGACTGATTGAGTTGTTTGGAGCATATTCAGTTTCAGAGGAGTTGCAGAGCAGATGCATGAGTTTGCATGGTGCATGCAAAGGGTGCATGGCATATGCATGGAGTTGCATGGTGCATGCATGAGTTTGCATGGCGCATGCAAAGGGTGCATGGTAAATGCATGGAGTTACATGGCGCTTGTGGAGGTTGCAGGGCGAATGCATGGAGTTGCATGTCGCATGCAAATACAGTCCTTTCTTGTTGAGAGGGAGTGTTGAAAATGGCAACAAGAAACAGTGAAGGAGGCCTCCTGAAACATCTTTCCTGATCCTAGTTGGAAAGTGATCACCTAAACTAGGTGGGGACCACACATGTGATTTTTGTCGGAAAAACCTATTTTTAGACTATGTCTATTTTTAGACATATGGAGCATGGTTCAGGGATTGCATGTATGAGATTCTTGGAGTATGTGTCATGTTGGTAAAAATAGATGGGACTCTATTTTTTAGGTCAAAGAGGTCAAAGGCTATTTTTAGACTGCCTCTCCTAAAAATATGGAAGTCGAATATTATTACCTCTTAATAATATTTGGACTATAAACATTATCTTATTCTCTTGAAGCACTTCGGTTTGATGCCTGGATGTGGCACATGCAGCTGACAGAAGGAAATACGCTTTTCCTAGGGTTTAAGTGAAGCTATTGCATGAAGACTTCAGTTAGAACTCATGTGAGAGAGTTTGGTGGAGTTGATTGAGGAAGTTAGTGGAGTTGTATTCAGTTTAACTAATCTAAACATAGTTGAGCTTTTTTTATCCAAGTTAACTAATAGATACAATTAGTGAGAGTGGTGTGAATTAATTATTAATTAATTCACTAATTATAAACTCATAAATCAACTAAAGAATACATCAGTTAACTTCAGTGCATGGACAGTTTCAGTGGAGACCAGTGCAGAAATAGGTGAAAGAGCAGGTTAACTATCGGTTGTGACTATACTATTGCTATTTGCAACACACAGATAGGTGGATTAATCAATGAGGATTGCGCAGTTCAATCCAGGTGGTTTATCTATATAAAGAGACCATCCCATAGCATTGAAACGGGCAATTGAGGTTGGCTATCAAGTGGCTAAAGGTTGGAGCATGAGTTTTGCTAGATCTAGCTTGATAGTGTGTAGCATGGGAGGTAGTGCATGAGAGCTTGCAAAGAGCTTTGTACTATGATTGTTACATGATATCCATGACATGTATAATATACAGATAGTTGGGGGTTTTCAGCTTTAAGCTTTCCCATGAAATACTGTGTTTATATGTGTGAATTTTTATGGCTTTAATGTGTGCATGCAATTGATTTTATTTCCGCATGTGATGATCAATGGTAGAAGAGATTATGTATTATGCATGAAGCTAAAATAGTGTGTGATCAGGAGAATCTCGGTGGATAACATATCAGTTATTCAAATTATCTACATAAAAAGAGGAAGCATGGGAGATACAAGTAAACCCATCGGGGCTATGGACGCTCGTTGGCAGTGGGACTAGGCTTGTATGGCATAAAAGACAACTTCGCCGGGGTACTGTTCAGGCTCGCTAGCAGCGAAGCGATGTCAGAGACAATTTTAAAATAGATATATGCTTTATAAAAAACTCTTATCTTTACAAACTCATATTACTTAATTTATTTTATGTGGAACCTATGGAAATGTTTTACTGTTAGGCGATTTCATGATTTCCATTATTTTTAACCTTTGGGTAAATTCAAGTTCATTATCTTTAATCAGAGATAACTAGTTCTTCTCCCATATATTGCCATTGTTGTGGTAAAACACAACCCCCCCATTTTTGACTTATACACTTCAAATAATGGGGACCCTTTCTACAATTTTTTTAGTTAAACACCTTTTAAGATTTTCATTAAGTTAATTATCCTGCATTTTTGTCATTTTTTCATCTTCCTCGAAATTTTGTTTTGATTGCTTTATTGAATCCGTTTTTTACAAGCTTTCCAATGATACTTGTTTCGCTTCATTTGGTCAAACGGTTTGTAAATGGCACTCTTTTGAAGTTTTGATCATTTTCCTGCTTGGGTTAAAAAATGTATAAAGTGTACCAATATTTTAATTCTCGTAGTTAAAATATTCATTCATTGCAAATATTAATTTTTAGTTCATTTTTATTAATTTTTTCATTTTTACTGACAGTCCTACAAAATGACCTGGCTAAATTATACAATAGACGAAAATACATTTCAGGATCTTAGTAATTTACTCCAACTTGTTATTTTAAAATAAATTTTCAAACCCAAAACTCCAAAATTGCAAAGTGGCTATAGTCTAAATTGTAGAATGATTAATCCCACGTGGGGCCCACTTCACACCCCTTCACATCCTTCCAAAAACTTTGCGATTGCGATATTTTGATATCACATCGCATATCGCAAATTTATTAAAATCTCGAAACTCGTCATTTAAAAAAGATGCAATGTGCGATTTAGTTTTTTCATATAAAGGGTTAAATTTATTTAACATAAGGTCTCTCCACCTTATAACTCCCGACTCACTCGCCTTACCTCACCCTCACGTCATTTCCTTTATCCCTCCACTTCATCTGTTACACCTCACTCACCCTCCACTCCTTATCTCTCCATTCCTTTCTCTCCCTTATCACTCCATACTCTCCACTCCTCCTCCTCTCCCTCACGTGATGTGTATTTTATCATATTTTGACTTAATTAAAATAAATTATATTGTATTATAATTAATATTATTTTTTTATTATAATATTTTTATTATAATTTTAATATAATTTAAATTATAATATTAATATAATATTTTAATATTTTAATTAATAAATAAATCATTTTAATTAGTTTAATTATATTTTCAATTAGTTTTTATTAATCAAAATTAATAATGCAATTATAATTAATTAATAGATAGTTATAACTTAATTTAGAATTAGGTTATAACTAAATTATATTAATAATATAATTGCAATTAATTAGTATTAATTAATTAAAAACTGTAATCTAATTTAGGATTATAAATTAATTAAAAAATTCTGATTTTTAGCCCAAGTAACAGAAATTTCAAAATTCTGGAAATTTTAAACTTTCGAAGCACATAAATGGAGTTTTACTTGGCCAAATGAGACCCAGGACGGTTCATTAGATAAATAAAATGATGGAGAACATTTCTGAAGTTGTTTCATTTCTAGATTTGATCATTTATTGAGTCTAAAATTCAGCAGAAGATCAAGCTCCAAATTTTAAACAAAATCATTTTCTGAGTTTTATTTTCTGCATTTTTCATTTGCCCACAATTTCTTCTAAGAGTAGATCCATTTGTCAATGATACCCTTAGCCAATTAGATCAGCACAGACATCAAAATAAAGCTTATGTTTCCTTTTCAATTATTTATTTAATTAAGTTTTAACTGGATTTATTTTAATTTCTAGATTTGACATTTTGATTTTATTTTTGCATTTTAATTTTTTTTTTGATTTGTTTTTGCAGGAAAACAGCTGAAGAGATGAGAAGAAGAAGATCTCAATCAATGAGAAGGCTCCAATAATTGAATAATATTTTTTGAACCAATGAAAATTGATTGAGCAAAACCACTCTTCAAACAAACTTTCTTATGAAAAAATCCTTTTGTAAATATTATAAATAGAAGATTGCAAAATGTATTATGGGCTTCTCTCCTCTGCAATTCTGGAATTCTTGATGGCACTATTGTCAAGAGGATTTAGAAGTGTAGGGTGAGAGGAGAGGAATCTCAGATCTGAAGATTATTTGAGGTTTTTCTTTTACATTCTGAGTTATGTATAATAATATAGTCTTGCACTATTGTAGCTCTAATTTTGAAAGCAGAAGCTCATGCATTGGAAAAGACTGTTAGAGACCGGAGCTGGAGAAATGGACTTAATAAATTGGTATTTATAATACTATTATTTTAAATGTTGGTTTCATTTTATGATAACATGAATGTGTCAATTTATTCGCATACTTGTGCACCTCTGTCGGTATGAGTAATTTGCTTTAGTTTATGTTATTATTTGTCTCTACTCTTATGGGTTGAATTATGATTTCTAAGTAACTATTTACTCAAAAATCTGTCTTATAAAACTGATTTATTGAATAGTGATATGTTGTGAACTATTTCCGCATGTTATTGTTTAATTATTCAAGTTACTAATTAAATGATCCATATCATTTTGAGAACTATTTCCTTAGTGTTGTCGATTGATTATTTCAGTTAATAGGTCTCTAGATAGAATGTGTTTGGTATTCACAATATCAGTTAATTGAATTACTTCGTTAGCTTGATATTCATTTAAAACAAACATATTTAAATCTCAATTATTTTAAAACACCTTGCTCTCAGTTGGGATAGATCTATATTTGCCTAATTGAGATAGGATTAAAATAGTTTATTTTGCTTGCATCTTAGAATAATATTGCATTTAGATTAAATTCTACATCCCTAAAAAGTCCTCTTCCCAAAGAGGCAAAACTTTAGTTGTGGCCTAGCTAAGCCCAAATTAGCTTAAGGATCACTTTCTTGTCCAATCAGCAAGAGAAATGATCTAATGTCTCTTTCCCATTTATAGATAAAAGTCATATTTTAAGCGAATGGATATTGAGAGAAGATAACTGGACCTAGTTAACCACTCGGAGCCACTATTCCAAACAGAAAAGGAACTGATTTAAGATCCGGACCACGTGTTCATCCCCATGTTGTGTTGATCAGCGGTTGTCATTGATGTCAACCCAAGCAGCACCAGGGGCTAACCAAATATTGCATGGGAATTTTGACCTACAAAATTAATATATTCTGGGTCAATAATGCTTTTGATAGTTTCTACTTGTCGAGATGTTTCTGTTGATATATGGCACGCCATGTAATTCTTCACGGTTTGAGACATATTCATGTTTGAAGTTTGTACCCCCAGTTAGTGGGCTAAAACCCCATGGGGTTGGGGCATGGGTCATTGAAAATTCATAATTAATATTTTTTTAAGCTCCTAAAATCTCTCCCACATTCACTTGTTGAAGCCCCTCTCAACCTAAGCATTTATAAAAATTGTGATCCTCATTTCCTCCTTATGCAAGGGATTTCGCCATATGAAACAGGTCATCGTGGCATTTTCGCTCTAACTTTTTTTCTACGAAGGTTAAGAAGCTAAAATTTTTATGAGGCGAAACCGAAATCTTGAGGAAGCTTCTGTAAAAATTTCAGATCAAGGTACGCAATATTTTTGGAGATATGATCTGTGGAAGTCAGGGCTTTTGCAGGCTTCTGAAATTCATCTCAAAGAAGTGACCTTGGTAAAATCGTCATAACTCTCTCTCTGAGTATCGGATTGGAATTCCGTAAAAACTGGCAGATGGTTCACAGTCTTTAATTTTTTCTCTATCAATTTCAGAGCCAAATGAAGAAACAGTGACACGTGGAACGTCATACAAGTGTGCTCTGCTGAAACAGTCCATAATTATGGCATTGTGAGAGATTGGGTATAATTCTCTCTTGAAGAATCCAAATTGGGTCAGACCTGTGGCATTGAAAAGACGACTTAGAGGAATACTACAGGACTGAAAATCAGATATTGAGGATCTGAAATAACAGAGATACACCAGATTCAATATCGAGCTCCTAGAAGGCAAGAAAAAGCTAGATCATGTGTTGTCAAGGGTTGCAAAGGACCAGAATTTCTACGGCAGCAAAGCAAAGCAAGGTGCAGCAGAGGGTAGCATGACAAGAGCAACAACCAAGGTTCATAACAACAGCAATAATTTCATCATGTGAAGTCTTCAAGTGGGCAGCACTACATACAATCATTGTAAAGGTATCATTGTACTAAGTCATTGTAAATACATTATTGTAAAAATTGTACTAGTGTCTATCTACCAAGGGTTGAAGAGGCAGTGTTGGGAGGTCTAGGATAATCATTAGGTGATTGTGTCAAAGTTGGGGTTATGGTCTAGTATATCTTCTTCTTCTACATCATTCTATATCATTGTAAAGTGGACCATTTTCCCTATTATGAGAGTCCATTCTTCTTTTATTCTTCTATAGGGTGGTAGGGTGGTGCTAGGGTGAGTTGTAGCTCATTGGGTGTTGGGGCATCCATTCAGTTGAATATTGAAGAATCTCAGGCGTTGGAGCGTCCATCCAGTGGGAGCTGGAGAAGAATGCTTTTCTAGATTCTAGGAAGTTAGAGATTTATTTTCAATTGGAGTTGAATATTAAGAATTATTAGAAAAGCATTAGGTGGTTTTTGTCCCGGAGTGGGTTTCCATATTAAAAAATGTGTGCATTTGTGTTCCTCTTGTTTTCATCTATCATTTTACAAACACTGATAATAATTGAAGATTAACTAATTCTCTAATTGAAAGGAATATTGATTCACCCCCCCTCTCAGTATTTCCAACATGTTGTTGCAACGAATTTCGAGGCCTCAATAGTGTGTGGACACAAAATAGAAACCCTAAACACAAGTGAACCTCAGACCTATAATTTCAAACCTTGCACAAGATTCCTCCTTCAGACCTGTGCGAACCAAACAATTTTAGAACGGAAGAAGAAGCTTGATGATGATCTCCAAATGAGATTGAGATATCTTGTATTCATAGGCTTCCATGGGGGGTCCATTTGATGTTAAGGCCGACCTATCCAATTATACATGAGTGTGTGAGGCCGACCTAACCTAATGTACATGTGTGGGGACATAAATTCAAAAATAAACTTATTCTTATCCAAATGAGGTGATATTTAGGTCAATTTTGGTCCTCTTGAAAAGAGGAATTTAATGCAATCATCATATTTTTCATATGAGTTTTCCAAGGTGAAATTTTACCCTATTTGCATAAATTAACACTAGGTATCATTGTGCTATTTCTATTCCTAAAAATGTAGATTAATTATTCCACTTGTGTTGGGGGTTATAGCATTAAGCTTCCTAAGCCCACTATTTAGAACTGTGTTATTTCCTTTCCTGCTAAAGTAGACTAGTTATTCTACCCGTTAGTACTGGTATTTACATCCCACCCATCCCACCTTATTTTACTCTATTTTCACCTCATCTCTGTCATTATCGTTCACCTCACTTCGTTTTTAACCATTTTTCCCAAGGGTGCCCAAGTCATCGTTGTTCACAAGAACTAAACCCTAATTTCCTCTCCCACTGAGCTAGGGTTTGCCATGGAAACGAGACATTTGAGTAGAGGAGGCATAAGGTAGGTCATATTAGTAAGTATGATTCCATTCCAACTCATAAGATCATGTCTCCATCATTTTTAAAAAAATCATTCCAAGAGTCAAATCATTCGCCACACATAAGATCGGTTTTTCTTCAAACTGTGTATCTGAACAAAAAAAGATGAATTTGAGAAAAGTGGGAGAGTTTTTTATCCATAATAGGTCAATGAAGAAAAAAATCCTTCATTTTTTACACAAGTGTCATGATTTTAGAGAAATTTCAAACATACAGGTGCCATAGGAGAGTTGTTGCACTTCTGGGGTGGCCTTGGGAAAATCAAGTTTTCTCCTAACTGGAGGGTCCAAATGAATTTGTTGATAAGTCAAATGATAACTATACTGGAATAGATTTCAAATGAGCTATCATGAGCTCAATTTGGATTTTATGAAGAGCGCCACACGTTTCCTGCAAAATCCCTCTGCATTTCTGCACCCGCATTCAACACTTTTTGACCAGTCTTAGGAGAAGTGATTTTTGACAGGGAAACTGGGCTTCATTTTGCAAACTGAAGGTAGTTATGGAAGCTAGACTTGAAGGGATTTACAACAATATATATTGGAGCCAATTTGGACACCTTAAACCCAATAACAAATAGCCTTCATGTTGGGGTAAAATGGCGCTGCGCATTTAACAATTGACTGATTTTTTCAGAGTTTTTTTACAAATTTGAATTTTACCTTGGGGGATCATGTTTTTACCTCATGTAATTTATTATGTAAATGTAATTATAATGTTTTTAATATTACCTAGGGTAAATACATTAGGTAAATGAACTAAATGAGGTGTAATTAATTAGTTCACAAAAGTTAGGGACGAGTCACTTTGACCACCCTACACTCTAGGTTTCAGTTCAGAGTTTAGTGGATCAGCTCCTCCTCTCATGGATTCGACCCCTAAGGTTGGGAGAGGTTGTTTGAGGCCTATACAATGTCATTTTTTACTCATTTTCAAATGTTGGAGGTTGGAATCAGTTTGATTTTTCTATTTGATCAAGGGAACTTGTACTCAGTTTTGGCCAAGCTAATAAAGAGGAGTTGCATCTACATTTATGGGATACCTATGGTATTGAATGTATTTCATAGTTTCTTCTTTAGTATCATGTGTTTGAATGTATTTTTCATATTCACTTTCATTTCTAGGTTATGTCTTCCATGCTCTGTTTTGGGTAACTGATCATATTTTTTTCATTATCTTTTGTTTGAGACAAATACATCCCTTATGTTTGTCTCAGCCTTCTTATAGTTTCAAAACCATTCCAAAACCATTTCCTTCATGTGATTGGCATTGTACTTACCTTGCCCCATTGATCCCTGCAACCCTAACTCATTTTCCCTGACCTAGCTTTCCTTTACCTAATTCCTTTATCCATTGATTTCCCCAACCAAATCAATTCAAAACAACCCCCTGCACTCTATATCTAGCCTAAAACCCTAATCTCTCAAGCCCTCCTAGTTGTGAAATTTTTGGAGAGAGCCCTCTCCGGCTTGATAGGGCTAGATATCAAGCCAAAAGCTTGGTTTGTGGTTACCTCTATTGGTATTCCTTCCTCAACCTTGGGAATCTAGGGGGAGTGAAAACATATTGGCGTCATTGCCAAGAAGGCGAAAAGACAAATCTTCCTTGGGAAAGAAATGACAAAGATTAGATCTGATTGTTGATGGTCGACAGCGGTCAGATGCATATGAAGGTTGAACCATTCACCTGGCGACTCCATTGACTGAAAGATCCAAAAATTCAACACTTCATGGAGACTCCATTGCATGAATATCAGTAGCTTCAAGAATTTTCAATATGGAAACTGTTGCAAGAAGGTATGCTCCCATGAGCCGGGATCACATTCTAGGTTTCCCAAATAAAATGCCTAAGGTAGATTGGCAAAGGAATTTTTCCATGTTTAAATATGATGATAGGAATTTTGTTGCTTTACATCTGGTTAAATTTCACATGTATACACGCAAGTTGAAGGTTTAATTTCCTAAAGATTGACTCTTAAAGATGTTCATGGATTCAATTGAAGGAAAAGCATGATCTTTGTATGAAGGTTTTCGACCTGCCAATATTTGTTCTCTTAGAGTTTTCCATTCAACATTTTATGAAGAATACAAGGGGTCTTACCCTTCTTTGTCTTTGGTTAATAATTGTTGTGATCAATTTGAGGTTTTCATTCAAAACCTAGAGGATATTATGATGATAATGAGTTCATGGATGAAGAGATCTTCGAGGCTTTGCATGACAATCCTTTTCATCACCAAAAAGAGCAAGTGTTTTCTCTCATGGAAGAAAAAGATGATGTATATTTTCTTGATGTTCATAAAGACTTCCCACAGGAGACAATTCTTGCAGTAGTACAACAACTTGATCATCCAAAGGTTAAAGAAGATATTCAGCATCCTTGTGAATCTTTAGGAGAGAAAGAAGACAATTACTGCGTTATCAAAGGAAAACAAAAAGTTCTTTCTCCTATGTCTAAAGATGAGATAGATCAACGACTGAACAGTCATATTACAGCCTAAGCTAAAGCAGGTTTGTAGTGTTCACATAGTCAAGAAAGTGTTTTTAAAACTTCTTCCATTTTTTAAAATGAAATTCTAAGTTTAAATGAGGACAATCCTGAAACTAGATTTATAGATCATCATGAAGAAAGACAATATCCTTTTTCAATGTTCATATTTGATGAAGTTTCTCTTGAACTTGATTTGCATAAGTACGATAAATCTGAAGATAATTTTGATGAGGAGCTTGATGAAACTATACAGGAAATTGTTGTGAGTAAATGAATTTATGATGATGATTCCCTACAAGGAGATCAACTAACAGATATTGTTTTCTTTCATGAAGATGATAAGGCTACCACGTTTTATAATCTTGAAGAATGTTTCTTGTTTAAGGGTGACTTAGACTATGAATTTGAGGAGTATGAGCCTAAGAGAGATAGTATGCCAGAGATTGAGTTAGAATTTCTCATGCTTAGGGAATTTTCAGCCAACACTCAGATAGCAGAAGGTTGTAATTCCCTATGCTCTCATATGGATCAACAACCAAGTGTTATTTCACATCAAAATGAAGGGAGTACTTGTATTCTTGCTACTAGATCTCAAGACAAGGTAATGTTTCAAGATTTTCAAGATCCCTTCGGTAGTCTTTTGCAATCATTGGAGAAAATGAATGTTGTCTTGCTTGTCAGCATAAGTCTTGGTTTCAGTTTTTATTGTGAGTTGCCAACATGTACATCATTCTTCCTACTCGAGGAAAGTGAGAGAAGAACTTCAGTAAGTAGCCATCTCCTGGATTGGTTACACTGGAAGGCTCATTTCACCTAATCAGCAATTGTGCAGCAGATTAGAGTAGGTTGATATCATTTCAATTTTATTTTATTTTATTTTCAACAAGTGTTGACATAATTCATGAAGGTTTGAAACCCGAGGTGAAGGACCTAAGGCTTTGATGACCTATTAGTGTGGGTTGAATTTTGTAGTATGTTTTTAGTTTCAGTTTTAGTTTCAGTTTACAGATTGGACTCCATTGCCCAATGGATAAGGCATTGATCTACAAATTCAGAGATCTGTGGTTCTAGACACCTCCTTCGGAGCTATCTTCCCCAGCTGGAGTCAATGTTAGCCCTGGTATTTACATCCCACCCATCCCGCATTGTTTTACTCTAATTTCACCTCATCTTTGTCATTATCATTGACCTCTCTTCATTTTTTAACCATTTTTCCCAAGGGTGCCCAAGTCATCATTGTTCACAAGCACTAAACCCTAATTTCCTCTCCCACTGAGCTAGGGTTTTCCATGGAAATGATACATTTGAGAAGAGGAGGCATAAGGTAGGTCATATCAGTAAGTATGAGGCCATTCCAACTCATAAGATCGTGTATCCATCATTTTTTAAGAAATCATTCCAAGGGTCAAGTCATTTGGCACTCAAAGGGTCGGGTTTTATTCAAACTGTGTTTTTGACCAAAAAAATATGAATTTGACAAACATGAGAGATATTTTTGTCCATCATAGGTCAAGGAATAAAAACCTCCTTCAGTTTTTACACAGGTTTCATGGTTTTAGATAAATGTCAAAAGTACAAGTGCCACAGGAGAGTTGCCTCACTTCTAGAGAGACATTGGGAAAATCAATTTTTCTCCTAGCTGGAGTGTCCAGGTGACTTTATTTATACGTAAAATGACAACTATACTGGAAGATATTTCAAATGAGATATCATGAACTCAATTTTGAGTTTAGGAAGGCCCCCAAAATTTTTCTGCAACAACACTCTGCATTTTTGCACCCGCATTCAGCACTTTTTCACCAGTCTAGGGAGAAGTGATTTGTGACAGGGAAAATGGGCTTCATTTTGCAAATAGAAGGTAGTTCTGAAAAATATACTTGAATTTGTTTCCATAAAGATATCTTGGAACCAATTTGGACACCTGCAACCCAGTAAAAAAAAGGCTTCATGATGGGGTAAAATGGCGCTGCGCGTTTAACAATTGACTGAGTTTTTTTGAGTTTTTTTACAAATTTGAATTTTACGATGGGGAATCATGTTTTTACCTCATTTAATTGATGATGTAATTTTAAATATCATGTTTTTACTATTACCTAGGGTAAATACATTAGGTAAATGAACTAAATGAGGTGTAATGAATCAGTTCACAAAAGTTAGGGATGAGTCACTTTAACCACCCTACACTCTAGGTTTCAGTTCAGACTTTAGTGGATCAGCTCCTCCTCTCATGGATTCAACCCCTGAGGTTAGGAGAGGTTGTTTGAGGCCTATATCATGTTATTTTTTACTCATTTTCAAAGGTTGGAGGTTGGAATCAGTTTGGTTTTGCTATTTGATCAAGGGAACTTGTACTCAGTTTTGGCCAAGCTAATAAAGAGGAGTTGCAGATACAGTTATGGGATACCTGTGGTATTGTCGATGAGGCGAAAAGACAAATATTCCCTAGGAAATAAATGACAAAGATCAAATCTGATTGTTGATGGTGGAAAACGATCAGATGCATATGAATGCTAAATCATTCACCTAGCGACTCCATTGACTAAAATATCCATAAAATCAACACTTCATGGCGACTCCACTACATGAAGATAAGTAGCTTCAAGAATTTTCAAGATGGAAACTTTTGCAAGAAGGTATGCTCCCATGAGCCTAGATCACATTCCAGGTTTCCCAAATAAAATACCTAAGGTAGATTGGAAAAGGAATTTTCCTATGTTTAAAGATGATGATAGAAATGATGCTGCTTTACATCTGGTTAAATTTCACATGCATACACGCAATTTGAAGGTTGAATTTCCTGAAGATTGTCTCTTAAATATGTTCATGGTTTCTCTTGAAGGAAAAGCATGATCTTGGTATGAAGGTTTACCACCTGCCAGTATTTGTTCTCTTCGAGTTTTCCATGCAACATTTTATGAAGAATACAAGGGGTCCTACCATTATTTGTCTTTGGTTAATAATTGTTGTGATCAATTTGAGGTTTTCATTCAAAACCTAGAGGATTCTTACGATGATAATGAGTTCATGGACGAAGAGATCTTGGAGGCTTTGCAATAAAATCCTTTTTATCACCAAAAAGAGCAAGTGTTTTCTCTCATGGAAGAGAATGATGATGTATATTTTCTTGATGTTCATAAAGACTTCCCACGAGAGACAATTCTTGCAGTAGTACAACAATTTGATCATCCAAAGGTTAAAGAATATATTCAACATCCTTATGAATCTTTTGGAGAGAAAGAAGACAATTACGGTGTTATCAAAGGAAAACAAAAAGTGCTTTCTCCTCTCTCGGAATATGAGATAGATCAGCTCCTGAACAATCATATTACAGCCTAAGCTAAAGCAGGTTTGCACTGTTCACATAGTCAAGAAAATGTTGGTAAAAATTCTTCCATTTTTTAAAATGAAAATCTAAGTTTAAATGAGGACAATCTTGAAACTAGATTTATAGATCATCATGAAAAAGACAATCGCTTTTTCAATGTTCATATTTTATGAAGTTTCTCCTGAACCTGATTTGCCTAAGTACGATAAATTTGAAGATAATTTCGATGAGGAGCTTGATGAAACTATACATGAAATTTTAATGAGAAAAACAATTTATGATGATGATTCACTGTAAGGAGATTAGCTAAAAGATATTGTTTTCCTTCACGAAGATGATAGGGCTGCTATGTTCGATAATATTGAAGAATTTTTCTTGTTTAAGGGTGACTTAGACTATGAATTTGAGGAGTATGAACCTATGAGAGACAATATGCCAGAGATTGAGTTATAATTTCTCATGCTTAAGGAATTTTCAGCCAACACTGAGATAGAAGAAGGTTATACTTCCCTACACTCCCGTATGGATCAACAACCAAGTGTTATT
The DNA here is from genome assembly GCA_034641835.2 of Pinus albicaulis. Lineage (NCBI taxonomy): Eukaryota > Viridiplantae > Streptophyta > Pinopsida > Pinales > Pinaceae > Pinus > Pinus albicaulis. The sequence goes on along the minus strand of CM076576.1, from coordinate 797,321,243 downwards.
TCACATCAAAATGAAGGGAGTACCTGTATTTTTGCTGCTAGATCTCAAGACAAGGTAATGTTTCAGGATTTTCCAAAATCCCTTCAGTAGTCTTTTGAAATCATTGGTGAAAATGAATGTTGTCTTGTTTTTCAGCATAAGTCTTGGTTTCAGTTTTTATTGTGATTTTCCTACATGTACATCATTCTGCCTACTCGAGAAAAGTGAGAGAAAAAATTCAGTAAGTAGCCATATCCTGGATTGGTTACACTGGAAGGATCATTTCACCTAATCAGCAATTGCGCAACAGATTATAGTAGGTTGATATCATTTCAGTTTGATTTTATTTTATTTTCAACAAGTGTTGACAGAATTCATCAAGGTTTGAAGCTCGAGGTGAAGGCCCTAAGGCTTTGATGACCTGTTAGTGTGGGTTGAAGTTTTCAGTATTTTTTCAGTTTCAGTTTTAGTTCCAGTTTACATTTTGGACTCCATTTCCCAATGGATAAGGCACCGATCTACAAATTCAGAGATCTGTGGTTCTAAACACCTCCTTCGAAGCTATCTTCCCCAGATGGAGTGGATGTTAGCCCTGGTATTTACATCCCACCTGTTGTTCCTTGAGAAAAAATTCCTTGCTGTGTACAAGAATCCGTGCTCAAGACATTAAAGATTATGTCACAAAATGTATATATGTCTCTGTTTATTAAACCTTCAAATATTAATAATATATTTCCCAAATATCAAATCTTTATAAGTTCTGCAATGCCATGTTCCCTTTATATTGAAGTGAGCGAATGGAAGACGAAGAAAGAAAAGGATTTTAATTTGCCATGCTGCTTAAAACAGAAACTACCATTATAAAATCCTGAAGAAGTGAATAACAAATAAGATAAAATAGAGGAGCGCTCATTAAGGATGTTTAACTCTTAGATACATAAATATCAAGAGACCTGCAGCTCTAATCACTCTACTTTATTCACAGATATGGAAATGAAATGAAAACCAAGAAAACTCTTCAACACAGATGGAATAATGGAAACTTGCAAAACTTTTTCATTCATTCAATATTGTTCAGTACAAAATTAGCCTTCAAGGTCCAAAACTCGGAACCTTCTTTCTTCCTCAAAATGTCTTTAAATACAATCTGAACCAAAATGGTTTCCAGTTATAAAACTGATTCCAACTAACTGTAACTGCTTAACTACTCTCTGTAGTGGAGGTACATGCCTCGGAAACATTTTATTACATTTACATGACTTCATTTAAAACAAAACAAAAGATGATAACTCCTAATCTAAAGGAACTGATGTTCCTGGAATAGCGGCTGACTCAATGACTATTTGCGGCTGAACGGCTACTTGTGGCTGTTTGGCTGGAAATCCCTTTTCTGTGTCAATAGAAAATTTCTTGCATTCTTTCCAGAGTTTATCTTGAGTTATCGGAGCGTTCTTATAACGATGATATTCCAGTGTAAAGGCAACAACTTGACTGTGAGTAAGATTACTTGTGAACAATGTCTTCACCATCCATAGCAGAAGGAAATGCCTTTGTAAGAAATTGAACACTGTTTCTCCCTTCAATATCTATGTCTTCTCATGCCAGCCATCTGCTCTGCTTTTTGCAAGTATCAATTGATCCTCATAAAATTTCCAGGACATAATCTCCCCTCTCTCCGTCCAGCATGAGGGCAAACCTGTTCTCGTCAACTTGTCAAACGAAATATCAAATTTCTTAATTATCTCTTTAATTCCCTGTAACCGTTTCTCTGAGGCCTTTAGAAGGTCGTTTTTGATGATCATTTTATTTACCTCTTCAGCATAGAAGTACCTATCCTGTATCCCCATATCTCCTAACTCTTCATCTGTCTTGGCATTAATAAAATTTATGAATTTTCTGGCCCAATTCGATCTTTTAATAGCGGCCTGCTTCTCCGATAATAACTCCTTTTCATGCTCTGAAACAATGTTTTTCTCTCTGGAAATTATATTCATGGAATCCCATTTTGACTGCATCTCTGAAATGATCTCGTTCCAGATGATATCCTTAGCTTTGATAAGGGAAATATTTCCCTTCAATTTCTCCTTGAGCTCTTTGATCTCATCCTTAGCTTTCTGTAGCTTCTGCTCGTTCTCATGTGCTTTTCCTTCCCATCCTTGCATCGTCTTGATAACTATGGCCAATTCTGACTAGGCTTGTTTACAATCTCTTTCCGCCATCTTTAATTATGTGTTTAGCTGAACAACCTGGGCTTGAGGATCAGCTCCACCTGCAGAAAAATCAAAAGTACAAGTATGGTTCTCGATTTGATTCTGTAAGGTTATAGCAGTCTGCTTTACCTTATTGAGTTCTTCGTCCTTCTTCATCAATTGTTGTCGCAATTCCTCTTTTTCCTTTTCAACCTCAGCTACTTCAGCCGCCAATGAGTGCTCTGTAGCTGGTAATTTCTACTTTTTCCTTAATGAAGATATTTCCGCTTCTGCACTTTTCATAAGTTTTTGAATTGCGACTTTATCATTTGGATCCACGCCGATTTTCATAATGATCTTCTTCAACTCTTCATTTTGAGTTGTTAATGCCCTTGCATTAGCTTTCTCCATTTTTCATTGTTTGATGACCTTAGCAAGCATGTTTTCAGTCTTGACTGCAGTAGCATTGGTCTTGCTCAAATCGTTTACAATCAGCTGATCGGTCTGCATGTGAAGATTCATTTTGTCCCACAAGGGGATTTTTTTAACATCCATGACTATATTTAACTCCTTAAAGCTGCCCGAAGGTCCAAGGGACATTCCTGTCGGATGTGACAGAGCCATCTTAAACCGATCTTTCTCCAGATCCATCATAGTCAATAATCTGGTTTGGTCAGCAGGTATATTGTGCTCTGCTTGTGCTTCTATATTGGCCTTTATCCTTTGGTTCCTTTCCTCAATCTGTGTGAACACTTGCTTCAAGGAGGGAGCCTTCTCCAAGTGAAGTTCCTGTCTATTAGGAGATGAGGGGCAATCTTGTTCTTCATTGACCTGGAGAGTAAAACCAGGTGAATTGGAGGAATGGTCTTCTGCTAGTTTGGTCCTTTTTTCCTCTCGAGGCTCCTCATCATCGATATCAATAACATCCTCCCTACCTCTTTTGCTCATTCTTTCCAAAATTGCAGGTGTTTGAATACTGGTCTTTGATGAAATTGACCCTCCTGGATTAGCCAATTTCTCCAAATCAGGTTTACTTACATGAGTAAAAGCAGCATACCCATTCTCAACCCTTTTCTGAGAAATTATCCCATGTGGATCATAGGGCCATTTCTCTCCCAACAACAACTGCGTTCCTTCCAATATTTTTGATACTTATTCAAAAGCTTGTCTTGTGTTAACAACAAAAGGGCCTACACTCATAGGCAACGTGTACATTAATCCTTTCTTCATGGGCAGAAAATGAACTTGATCTACATTAAGACTTTGCCTTATAAATTCCAGGGCAAAAAGTCTCATCAGAAAAAAGGTTGGGAGCCTATAGGGCTCAATACTAACTCCATACAACCTTATCTCAGAGTAATCTTCAAAAACAAACCAGTCTCCAAATTTACAATTGGGTCCTAACTGTAGGAACTCCTGGGCCTTTGGCAGAAAGCATGGAGGAAGAGTTCCATTCAGAATTTTATAAGCAGTAGACATGAAATGGTCAGCAAATTCAAACAGCCCGGCTTCGTTCTCTTCTTTTCTAACCATATCGGTCCAAAGCAAAATTGACTGCTTATTTTTATTACTATCCATTATATTTAAACCAACACTCATGAACTCTTCAACATTTTGATATAAAAATAAGTAGACTACCAATGATGGAAATCTGAAAAAACCTGTTAGAGGGAAGGCGATCAATTGGGAGTTTACTACTTCTTGCTAGAAAGACGGGATGTCTAGCACCACACCTGGTTTCATCATCAGAGTGAACATTCCCAAGACTGCTTTATCAATTTCGTGATCATCATCTCTTCCCAAAATTTCCGTAATGCAGCTAAGAACTGGCCTATACTGAACATTGAACGCCTCCAAACTGAACTTTCCTGCTTCAAATTGAGTTTTCTCTGGACTTGGTATCAAAAACGACATGCAACGATTAAACTCTTCATTTGAAAGCTCCTCGAAATACTGAACCAACGAATCTTCGGAGAACTGCAATGGAGACTCATCTTCTGGAAAACATAATGCTTGACGCATTAATTGTGTTGAAACCTACAGGATATTTTCCCCCTGGGAATTCATAATGAAACACTTGCCAGGGTACATGGACGAAACTAACCAAGAAATGAATTCGGGGAAGAAATGAGTTTTTGGAACACAAGCAGACAACACACCTGAACTTTTCATAGAAGAGAACACAGGGGACTTGTCAGTGTTCAGGGTTACTTGATAATGCAAGAGAGGATGGTTGACGGACGACGCGGTATCATGAACATCTTTCTCGCTATCTAGGAGGGGATTGAGAGTTGATAAACCAGACAATGATGCTCGCTTGGCCATGGCTGACAGGAATTCGAAAGCAATTCGTGAGGAAATGGGTAATGCAAAGGTGGCGGGACGCGGTTTAACAGGGCAAACAATCACAAATAAATCAAAACGGAATGGGATAATCCTTTTATAGGCTACAGAAACGACAATAAATGCAGGAGTGACGCGGAAAAACAGTTGGCAGTGGACGACAGCTGTCTTCCATCTCGGCTGATGACGTCATGCAGGGGGTCTGTGAGTACGGCGGAGAAGTTCTATCCATACCCCCCGTAATTAACCAGAACCATTGATCACCAGATTTCAAAGATCTGACCAGTCAACTGCGGGGGGTCGGGATTTGATAACTGACGGGCTAGTTTACCCCTCACAATAGCATATCCGCGAGCTTCTCTGTGTGATTGCGACTTCCGCTTGGAAAGCTGCTCGAGCTTTAACCTTAATATATATATATATATATATCAACCTAAATTTGACGCCCGCTTCATGTATATAAATAAAAACGGAAATACATGCATTCTTCTCTTTTTTATGCTAAAGTATTAAAACTTCATACTATAGCATATTTTCGAATTCTTATTTGTTTTTTTTTAATTTTTTCATTTTTAAATTTCAAAATGAAATATAAAAAGGATATGTAGAAAATGATCCACAACATCTGGCTCCACCTGGGGATAGTGTTTTTACCACGAAACACTAAGAACCTGCAGATTAGTGCCTTCACCTCGGGCATGGAGTCACATATTGCTTGATGAAAATGTACAATGACCACACCGGATATATACAATGATGAACTAGCAACTGCTTAATGTCGGAAATAATGCTTGAGATATTGCCCGTTCACAGGCATATCCAGCACTTCTCCTTCCAGATTTTCCAACATGAAAGTATTATTTCCTCTGACTTCATTAATTTTGAATGGGCCATACCACAAGGGATCAAATTTACCGTGTTTGCCTTTATCTTCCCTTCGTGTATCCCATCTCAATACTAAATCTCCTTTCTGAAACAAAACTTCCTTTGCTTTTCTATCAAATATTACCTTCATCTTCTGCTGATAAGTGAATAAGTTGTCTTGAACTTGATTTCTGTTTTCACTTAGTTCCATCACATTGTTCATTCTTCTTATCATGGCATTTGGTTCTGCTTGGGCATCTTGGAGAAAAGAAATCACAGGTTTTACCAATTGTGTGGGGAATAAAGCTTGAGTGCCGTATACGAGCTCATAAGGAGACTTGCCGGTAGACCTCCTAGTAGTCATCCTTGTTGCCCACAAGGCAAAAACTAGCTTCGTATCCCAATTCTTTTGATTCTCACTGATTGTTTTCTTCAAAATTATTACCAATGTTTTATTGGAGGATTCTGCTAATCCATTTCCCTGCGGATGATAAGCTGTAGAATGAGACAATATTACATTGTAAGTTTGACAAAAATTAATAAACCTGAGTGAACTGAAAACCTGGGCATTATCTGTCACAATCTTCACTGGGCATCCAAATCTGCTAAAAATATTCTCCTCCAAAAACTTCATAACAACCAAATCATTTGCCTTCCTGGTGGGAATTGCCTCCACCCACTTTGTAAAATAATCTGTAGCAGTAAGGATCCACTTAAACTGCCCACTGGATGGTGGATTTATTTCTCCAATGAAATCCAACCCCCATTGCCTAAAAGGTTCTTCAATAAAAACTGGGAGAAGAGGCAATGGAGCTAGCTTTTTCTTCTCTGCAAATAATTGGCATTTTTGACAACTTTTGACTGTTTTGTAAACATCAGAAAACACAGTCGACCAATAGAAACCTGATTTGAATATTTTATGAGCAGTTACCTTCCAGCTGTAATGCCCTCCACACAAGCATTCATGATATTCTTTCATCACTTCTGAAACTTCTTCCTCTGTTAGACATAACAACAACATACCAGCTGGATCCTTCCAATATAACTTTGCTTCGATTATGACATAAGGCTGAGCCTTAAGTTTCAAAGCCCTGTATTTAGCTCTATTAATTGAAGGGGGACATGAAAGAAAGCATAAATAATGTACAATGTCCTTATACCATTCTGAACAGAGAAATTTATACTTAATTGCTGTCTTTGATTGATTATCACTCGTTTCTCCATCGGTTTCTTCTACAGGGATCAGCAAATTGATTCCCAATGCTTGGAAGTTGGATTCTGTCAACAATTTGGCCAATCCCAATCCTTTAACCAGCTTGGTTGGTTTTACATCCAAATCATACTCTTGAATTTTAGCAATCCATTTTCCCCTCTTACCTTCCACATCGCTTTGTACTAGCACGTCTTTTACAGCCGAATTGGGAACGTACGCTAAGATCTGAGAATGAAGGACATAAGTTCTGAAAGCTTTCAGTACTTTTACCAGAGCATACACCTGTTTCTCCAATATATTATAATTCAATTCTGCATCTCGGAGAACTTTACTGAAATATGCAACTGGCTGTTCCTGCTTTTCTTCATTTCTCTGCAATAACACGGCTGCAATAGTTGAGGAAGAAGCAAATGAAAAGATTTGGAATGGTTTCAAATAGTCTGGACTGATTAGAACAGGTGCTTCCTTTAAAGCCTCTTTGATTCTCTGAAAATATTCCCTCGCTTCCTTGTCCCACTTTACCTCAGCGTTCTTTTTTAGCATGTCTGTTATCTTTTTAACGGTCTCTGCATAGTTAGGGACAAACCGCCTTAGAAAAATAATTTTTCCGAGAAATCGCTGAATATCTTTCTTACTTCATGGCAGAGGAATTGACTGAATTGCTTCGACCCTCGCTGGATCAATCTTCACTCCTTCCTTTGAAACAATGTGGCCAAGTAATTTACCCTCCTCCAGGGCAAACAAAGAATTTTTAGGATTCAATGATAATCCAAACTTCCTGCACTTCATGAAGGCTTTCTGCAAATGCTGTAAATGCTCCTCGTCAGATTTCGAAAAAATTGTGACATCATCTAAATAAACCACCACAAACTCGTCTCCCACAAACGTGATATCCATCGCCCTCTGGAATGTGGCCCCTGCATTCATCAGGCCAAATGGCATTCTGGCGTACATGAATGTTCCCCAAGGCGTAGTGAAAGCGGTTTTCTTCTGATCTTCCTTTTCCACAGCTACCTGGTTATACCCTGAAAACCCGTCCACCATAGACAATCTATAAGCACCGGTCACTTTCTGTAAGACGAAATCCATTTTCGGCAATGGATAATTATCTTTTAATGAAGCCCTATTCAAATTCCTGAAATCTACGCATAGCCTGATCTCTCCGTTTTTCTTTCGGACGGGTACAAGATTAGAAACCCAATCTGAATACCTGAGTGGAACGATTATCTTTGCTTGCAGTAATTTCTTTATTTCCTTTTCGATCGGAGCCAACAGCAAAGGGTTAATCTGCCTGAGCTTCTGTTTATGTGACTTAACTCCATCCTTGAGTGGAATTTTGTGTTGTATGATGCTCTTATCATATGTTTTCAAATCATCATATGACCAAGCAAATACATCTTTAAATTGTTTGAACAAATCTACATACCTTTCCTTATATTCCTTCGGGATCCATTTGAACAATTTGACCATTTTAGGCTCATGTTGAGTACCCAGGTTGCAATCTTCCACCTGCTCATCTTGGTTCATTTTCTTTTGATTCACGGCAACGTCATTAGCCCCGAACAGTCTTTCGAGAGGTACTAAACCTCTTGGCAAGACATTGTCTTTCAACTGAATAATTTCTTGACCACCAATCTTCTTTTTAAGGATCTCACCAGCCAATTCGTCTTCATCGCTTTCCAAATCAATCTGATGATCTTCAAAATCTTCAGTCATCAACAGAAACTGCTTAATCTGCTCATCATCTTCGAAGATCTGCCAATGTTTAATATTGTCAAGAATCGAAGGTCTATGTCTCATCTCTATTTCATACCTTAGTTTCAAGCTGATAGGGGGCTTGAATGTACTTGCTGCAACAGCCAAGGAATCAGCCAATCTATTCTCTTCCCTTGGAACAAACTGTAAGTTGAAGGCTTCGAAATAATTTTCAATCAAATCCCATACTTCATTACGATATGCGCGTAACCTGGGGTGTTTAGTTTGACATAAATTCTTGATCTGTCTTATGATTAATTCTGAATCTCCAAACACAGTCATAGATTTAATTCCCATCTGCTTAGCTGTCTGCAAACTAATAATTAATGCCTCATATTCTGCGACATTATTAGTGGATTCGAACTCCAATTTGAAAGAAAAAGGTACCAGATTACCTTCCGGAGAAACAAAAATGAAACCAGCTCCCGTGCCTTCTTTGGAAAACGCGCCATCAAAATAACACTTCCACAGCTTATCTAAATGTAGTTCCTTATGTACAATTGTTGAATCGATCTTCCCTTGATATTCTTCAGCAAATTATGCATCCTCATGCAGCATGAAACAAGACAGGTCGTCCTTCTCTTGGCCATAAATTGGTGAATTGCTTGCATCTTTCTTGGTAGCAGTTTTTTGAAATCTAGTTTCTCTATATAACCGTCTTTCTTCGCCATTGAAAACGGGAATAATAGCATATGTAAAATCCAGTTTCAAAACTCCCCCAAGCTTCGCCCCCCATGATCTAGATAGTAACATACCAAACCTGGCTGGAATATCTGCCACTACAACATCCATCATAATACTTTTGGCTGGGATTTGAGCCAATGAAACAACCATATTTTTAATAAGACCTACACACTTAACCCTCTTCGAGTCAAAGGAATAAAGATCTCTGTATGGCTTGGTGATTTGTAAATTTAACTCCTTCATCACACTCAATGGCATCAGATTGTGTGATGCGCCAGAATCTAGCATACAATTGTGCAAAACGAAATCATGCAAGAGAAGAGATATATAAAAAGGAGGAACAGACGAATCTACCTCTTCCACATGAGGTCCAAATGTCACCACTGGCTTTTCTTCCTGTAGATTCACTGTATCGCTCACTTCGTCAGGTTGAGACAGATTGATAAATTCAGCGATTTCTTTCTTGTAACCCGGTGTTTTTATTAGTTCAAGAAGAGGTACTGGTATTTTCACTTTTTCTAACTCTTTTGACAAGCTGAAAGTTTGATTTGATTTTTTCGACTTTTCAGGTTCTTCTTGATCTTTTTTGGAATTTGGATTCTGATTAGAAACCGTAACCACTTTCTCCAAAATGTTAGAATCTTTAACTTTCGTCTGGGAATTTTCTGCTTGCTGCTTTCCTTTCTGTAATGGAGTCGCCATTGGAGAAGGTGCTACTTCTGATTCCTTTTCTTCATTATCTTGCGTCCTCAACCTCTTTTTTGACCTCAAATCATACTTTTTATGCAACTCAGATTGCATAAAGTCTGTGAATTGTCTGCAGTAATCATCCATCTCTTCTTGATCGAATGAGAGATCAACTTCTTCCTCTTCCTTCTCCCCTTCTTCATCAACTTCTTCTTCTGTTTCATCATCTTCCATATACACAGCAGATATTCGGGCATCATCTTCTCTCTCGTCATCTTCATCTGCTGAACGGGACGGGGCTGCTTCTATGTACAAAGGTGCTTGCACCTGATCTTGATCTTTTCTTTCTCTTTGTAGAATTTGCAGGGGCTGTTTTTTAAATTGGGGATTAAAAACACCTCTGTTCTATCTTGCAGGCTTACTATCTATTTCCAACTTTACCAATTTATTTGAAAGATTTTTTATGACCTTAGTCATGTCTTCAATTCTCTAATCTTGAGCTGAGGCTTCTTCTTTAGCCTTTCCTTTATCTAAAACTTTACCAGCAGCGGACATATTAGCTTCAATCTCCAAAGCATCAGTTTGAATCTGTTCCAACGTAGGAGACCTTCTTTCCCTCAGCGTGAAACTGTATTCTAGTTCAAAAGCACCAGCAAAAACAACCCTTGCTCCAATAGGAGGGGGTTTCATTTCAACAGGCAAACTATTATACAATTTGTTAAATATTTTAACAAAATCATTCATATTTTCATCAAATTTCTTCTTGATTGCATTAAATTCTGTCAAAGAATAGCCGTGGTCCCTTTTTTCGCCCCATATTTCAATAAAACGTCTTTCCAGGGCATCCCAATCATTAATGGAACCATTCGGTAATCCTTTGAACCATTTCCTTGCCTCTCCACTTAGAGACTGAACAAAGAGTCTCCTAACAACATCCAAATGTTCAACGTTTAAATTCTCTGCAAAAGTGCAAAACAGGGGCAAGTGCTGTTCTGCGGTTATTTCATCTTCACCAGTAAATCTAGGGAGTAACTTGAGATACTCCTGAGGCATATCATGCAGTGTTTGTGGTAGATTTAATGGTGCATATCTGTTCATCAAGAAAGCAGGGGCTGCAGGAACTGCAATGTTTACGCACGGGTTAACTGCTCCTTGAGCAAGGGTAAAATGAATACCAGTTGTGGGAAAAGATGAATGAGGTGAAACAACTGATATAGGAATTGGACTATGAACGATCGCAAAAGAGCTGGCAGCTGTATGGGGCTGAGTTTCTATAAAAGGAAAAGACACAAACTCCAAAGATTGCTCTTCTAATGTGGGTTCTTGAAAATGAATGGATGATGGTGATGATTCTTCTTCCGAGAAAATGAGTTTCTTGGAAGCTTTCATGGATGAGAAAATGTGTGAACTGCTGCCAGGTGCGAGCAGTGTAGTTTCAGGTGTATCTAATATTTTTGGTTTCTGGCCCTTTTTTGAAACAAGCTTCTCAGGATTTGACAAAACGGGAACTATTTGCTGAGAGGTATCTGACCTCGTGTGAGGTTTCTTGGGAGCCAGAGCTATTTTCAAACAATCACAGCGTATTATTTCCTCCTCTCTGAACAACCAGAGGAAATGTAAAACAAAACCCAGGGAAAATCTTCGACTCTTCGTTCCCCGGCAACGGCGCCAATTAATGTTGTTCCTTGAGAAACAAATCCTTGCTGTGTACAGGAATCCGTGCTCAAGACATTAAAGATTATGTCACAAAATGTATATCTGTCTCTGTTTATTAAACCTTCAAATATTAATAATATATTTCCCAAATATCAAATCTTCATAAGTTCTGCAATGCCATGTTCCCTTTATATTGAAGTGAGCGAATGGAAGACGAAGAAAGAAAAGGATTTTAATTTTCCATGCTGCTTAAAACAGAAACTACCATTATAAAATCCTAAAGAAGTGAATAACAAATAAGCTAAAATAGAGGAGCGCTCATTAAGGATGTTTAACTCTTAGATACATAAATATCAAGAGACCTGCAGCTCTAATCACTCTACTTTATTCACAGATATGGAAATGAAATGAAAACCAAGGAAACTCTTCAACACAGATGGAATAATGGAAACTTGCAAAACTTTTTCATTCATTCAATATTGTTCAGTACAAAATTAGCCTTCAAGGTCCAAAACTCAGAACCTTCTTTTTCCTTCAAATTGTCTTTAAATACAATATGACCCAAAATGGTTTCCAGTTATAAAACTGATTCCAACTAACTCTAATTGCTTAACTACTCATTTTAGTGGAGGTACATGCCTCAGAAACATTCTATTACATTTACATGACTTCATTTAAAACATAATAAAAGATGATAACTCCTAATCTAAGGGAACTAATGTTCCTGAAATAGTGGCTGACTCAATGACTATTTGTGGCTGAACGGCTACTTGTGGCTGTTTGGCTGGAAATCCATTTTCTGTGTCAATAGAAAATTTCTTGCATTCTTTCCAGAGTTTATCTTGAGTCGTCGGAGCGTTCTTATAATGATGATATTCCAGTGTAAACGCTACAACCTGACTGTGAGTAAGATTACCTGTGAACAATGTCTTCACCATCCATAGCAGAAGGAAATTCCTTTGTAAGAAATTAAATACCGTTTCTCCCTTCAAAACCTGTGTCTTCTCATGCCGGCCATCTGCTCTGCTCTTTGCAAATATCAACTGATCTTCATAGAATTTCCAGGACATAATCTCCCCTCTCTCTGTCCAGCATGAGGGCAAACCTGTTCTCGTCAACTTGTCAAAAGATATATCAAATTTCTTAATGATCTCTTTAATTCCCTGTAACCGCTTCTCTGAGGCCTTTAGAAGGTCGTTTTTTATAATCATTTTATTTATCTCCTCAGCATAGAAGTACCTATCCTGTATCCCTATATCTCTTAACTCTTCATCTGTCTTGGCATTAATAAAATTTATGAATTTTTTGGCCCAATTCGACCTTTTAATAGCGTCCTGCTTCTCCGATAATAACTCCTTTTCATGCTCTGAAACAATTTTTTTCTCTCTGACAATTATGTTCATGGAATCCCATTTTGACTGCATCTCTGAAATGATCTCGTTCCAGATGATATCCTTAGCTTTGATAAGGGAAATATTTCCCTTCAATTTCTCCTTGAGCTCTTTGATCTCATCCTCAGCTTTCTGCAGCTTCTGCTCATTCTCATGTGCTTTTCCTTCCCATCCTTGCATCATCTTGATAACTGTGGCCAATTCTGACTGGGCTTGTTTACAATCTCTTTCCGCCATCTTTAATTCTATGTTTAACTGAACAACCTGGGCTTGAGGATCAGCTGCTGATCCACCTGCAGAAAAATCAAAAGTACAAGTATGGTTCTCAATTTGATTCTGTAAGGTTATAGCAGTCTGCTTTACCTTATTGAGTTCTTCGTCCTTCTTCATCAACTGCTGTCGCAATTCCTCTTTTTCCTTTTCAACCTCAGCTACTTCGGCCGCCAATGAGTGCTCTGTAGCTGGCAATTTCAATTTTTTCCTTAATGAAGATATTTCTGCTTCTGCACTTTTCATAAGTTTTTGAATTGCGGCTTTATCATTTGGATCCATGCTGATTTTCATAATGATCTTCTTCAGCTCTTCATTCTGAGTTGTTAATGCCCTGGCATTAGCTTTCTCCATTTTGCATTGTTTGATGACCTTTGCAAGCATATTTTCAGTCTTGACTGCTGTAGCATTGGTCTTGCTCAAATCATTTACAATCAGCTGACCTGTCTGCATGTGAAGATTCATTTTGTCCCACAAGGGGATCTTTTTGACATCCATGACTATGTTTAACTCCTTAAAGCTGCCCGAAGGTCCAAGGGACATTCCTGTCGGATGTGACAGAGCCATCTTAAACTGATCTTTCTCCAGATCCATCACAGTCAATAATCTGGTTTGGTCAGCAGGTATATTGTGCTCTGCTTGTGCTTCTATATTGGCTTTTATCCTTTGGTTCCTTTCCTCAATCTGTGTGAACACTTGCTTCATGGAAGGAGCCTTCTCCAAATGAATTTCCTGTCTATTAGGATATGAGGGGCAATCTTGTTCTTCATTGACCTAGAGAGTAAAACCAGGTGAATTGGAGGAATGGTCTTCTGCTAGTTTTGTCCTTTTTTCCTCTCGAGGCTCCTCATCATCGATATCAATAACATCCTCCCTACCTCTTTTGCTCATTCTTTCCAAAATTGCAGGTGTTTGAATACTGGTCTTTGATGAACTTGACCCTCCTGGATTAGCCAATTTCTCCAAATCAGGTTTACTTACATGAGTAAAAGCAGCATACCCATTCTCAACCCTTTTCTGAGAAATAATCCCATGTGGATCATAGGGCCATTTCTCTCCCAACAACAACTGTGTTCCTTCCAATATTTTTGATACTTCTTCAAAAGCTTGTCTTGTGTTAACAACAAAAGGGCCTACACTCATAGGCAACTTGTACATTAATCCTTTCTTCATGGGCAGAAAATGAACTTGATCTACATTAAGACTTTGCCTTATAAATTCCAAAGCAAAAAGTCTCATGGGAACAAAGGTTGGGAGCCTATAGGGATCAGTACTAACTCCATACAGTCTTATCTCAGAGTAATCTTCAAAAATAAACCAATCTCCAAACTTACAATTGGGTCCTAACTGTAAGAACTCCTGGGCCTTTGGCAGAAAGCATGGAGGAAGAGTTCCATTCAGAATTTTATAAGCAGTAGTCATGAAATGGTCAGCAAATTCAAACAACCCGGCTTCGTTCTCTTCTTTTCTAACCATATCGGTCCAAAGCAAAACTGACTGCTTATTTTTATTACTATCCATTATATTTAAACCAACACTCATGAACACTTCAACATTTTGATATAAAAATAAGTAGACTACCAATGATGGAAATCTGAAAAACCCTGTTAGAGGGAAGGCGATCAATTGGGAGTTTACTACTTCTTGCCAAAAAGACGGGATGTCTAGCACCACACCTGGTTTCATCATCAGAGTGAGCATTCCCAAGACTGCTTTATCAATTTCGTGATCATCATCTCTTCCCAAAATTTCCGTAATGCAGCTAAGAACTGGCCTATACTGAACATTGAACGCCTCCAAACTGAACTTTCCTGCTTCAAATTGAGTTTTCTCTGGACTTGGTATCAAAAATGACATGCAGCGATTAAACTCTTCATTTGAAAGCTCCTCGAAATACTGAACCAACGAATCTTCGGAGAACTGCAATGGAGACTCATCTTCTGGAAAACATAATGCTTGACACATTAATTGTGTTGAAACCTGCAGGATATTTTCCCCCTGAGAATTCATAACGAAACACTTGCCAGGGTACATGGACGAAACTAACCAAGAAATGAATTCGGGGAAGAAATGAGTTTTTGGAACACAAGCAGACAACACACCCGAACTTTTCATAGAAGAGAACACAGGGGACTTGTCAGTGTTCAGGGTTACTTGGTAATGCAAGAGAGGATGGTTGACGGACGACGCGGTATCATGAACATCTTTCTCGCTATCTAGGAGGGGACTGAGACTTGATGAACCAGACAACGATGTTCGCTTGGCCATGGCTGACAGGAATTTGAAAGCAATTCGCGAGGCAATAGGTAATGCAAAGGTGACGGGACACGGATAAACAGGGCAAACAGTCACAAATAAATCCAAACGGGACGGAAGAATCCCTTTTATAGGCTACGGAAACCATAATAAATGCAGGAGTGACGCGGAGAAACAGTTGACAGTGGATGACAGCTGTCTTCCATCTCAGCTGATGACGTCATGCGGGGGGTCTGTGAGTACGGCGGAGAAATTCAATCCATACCCCCCGTATTTAATCTGAACCGTTGATCACAGCATTTCTATGATTTGACCGGTCAACTGTGGGGGGTCGGGTTTTGATAACCGTCGGGCTAATTAACCCCCCGCAATTGCATATCCATAAGCTTCTCTGTATGATTGCAACTTCCGCTCGGGAAGTTGCTCGGGTCTTAACCTTAATATATATATATATATATCAACCTAAGGTTGTCGACTGCTTCATGTATATAAATAAAAATGGAAATACATTGCATTCCTCTTTTTTTTATGCTAAAGTATTAAAAACTTCATACTATAGCATATTTTCGAATTCTTATTTTTTTAATTTTTTTCTTTTAGAAATTTCAAAATGAAATATAAAAGGATATGTAGATAATGATCCACAACACCACCCATCCCGCCTTATTTTACTCTAATTTCACCTCATATCCATCATTATCATTGACCTCTCTTCATTTTTTAACCATTTTTCCCAAGGGTGCCCAAGTCATCATTGTTCACAAGCAGTAAACCCTAATCTCCTCTCCCACTGAGATAGGGTTTGCCATGGAAATGATACATTTGAGAATAGGAGGCATAAGGTAGATCATATCAGTAAGTATGAGGCCATTCCAACTCATAAGATCATGCATCCGTTAGTTTTTAAGAAATCATTCCAAGGGTCAAGTCATTTGCCACTCATAGGGCCGGTTTTTCTTCAAACCGTGTTTTTGACCACAAAAGGATGAATTTTACAAATTTGAGAGAGGTTTTTGTCCATCATAGGTCCAGGAAGAAAAACCTCCTTCATTTTTTACAAAAGTGTCATGGTTTTATAGAAATTTCAAAAATACAAGTGCCACAGGAGAGTTGCTTCACTTCTAGAGAGACATTGGGAAAATCAAGTTTTCTCCTAGCTGGAGTGTCCAAATGACTTTATTGATACATAAAATGACAACTAGACTAGAAGATATTTCAAATTCCCTATCATGAGCTCAATTTGGAGTTTAGGAAGGCCTCCAAAAGTTTCCTACAACAACACTCTGCATTTCTGCACCTGCATTCAACACTTTTTGACCAGTCTTGGGAAAAGTGATTTTTGATAGGGAAAATGGGCTTCATTTTGCAAAATGAAGGTAGTTCTAGAAACTATACTTGAAGGGATTTCCATAAAGATATCTCGGAGCCAATTTGGACTCCTACAACCCAGTCAAATTCAGCCTTCAAGTTGGGGTAAAATGGCGATGCGCGTTTAACAATTGACTGAGTTTTTCTAAGTTTTTTTACAAATTTGAAGTTTACCTTAGGGAATCATGTTTTTACCTCAAAAATTCACGATTTAAATGTAATTATCATGTTTTTACTATTACCTAGGGTAAATAAATTAGGTAGATGAACTAAATGAGGTGTAATGAATCAGTTCACAAAAGTTAGGGATGAGTCACTTTAACCACCCTACACTCTAGGTTTCAGTTCAGACTTTAGTGGATCAGCTCCTCCTCTCATGAATTCGACCCCTGAGGTTCATAGAGGTTGTTTGAGGCCTATATCATGTCATTTTTTACTCATTTTCAAAGTTTGGAGGTTGGAATCAGTTTGATTTTTCTAGTTGATCAAGGGAACTTGTACTCAGTTTTGGCCAAGCTAATAAAGAGGAGTTGCAGCTACATTTATGGGATACCTGTGGTATGGAATGTCTTTCATAGTTTCTTCTTCAGTATCATGTGTTTGAATGTATTGTTCATATTCATTTCCATTTCTATGTTATGATATTTTACAAGTTAGAAATTCAGAATACATGTCTGCCATGCTCTGTTTTGGGTAACTGATCATATTTTGTTCATTATCTTCTGTCTTAGTGAAATACATCCCTTATGTTTTTCTCAGCCTTATTACAATTTTAAAACCATTCCATGACCATTTCCTTAAAGTGATTGGCATTGTACCTACCTTTCCCCATTGATCCCTGCAACCCTAACTCATTTTCCCTGACCTGGCTTTCCTTGACCTAATTCCTTTATCCACTAATTTCCCCAACCAAATCAATTCAAAACAACCCCTTGCACTCTATATCTAGCCTAAAAACATAATTTCTCCAGCCCTCCTGGCTGTGACCTTTTTGGAGAGAGCCCTCTCCCGCTTGATAGGGCTAGCTATCAAGTGAAAATCTTGGTTTGTGGTTACCTCTGTCGAGATTCCTTCCTCAGTCTTGGGAATCTAGTGGAGTGATAACACTACCCATGTTTTGGATTACAGTTTTAACCTTCCTAAGCCCACTAGGTACAAGAGTGTTATTTGAATTTTGCAAGTGTGACCTTTAATTTCCTTCAAATTTCGTTTTCTTTCCTTGGTGACTTGTAAAATAGCATTAACATCTTTCTATAAAATACTTCTTTAGGATACTACAAAGTTATTGGAACTTAGCATAATTGTACTATCATATCCAGTGCATGATAGTTTGCAAATTACATATGAACACTATATTGATAATTAAATGAATATTTTCTCATTTATCTAGTAAGTAATTAGGAGGATATTGAAGAAATTGTCGTACCAGAAGTTGCAGCTACTACAACCCCCGAGGAGGAAAATACTACAACACATTAATTAGGAGAAGTTATCAAGTTGTATCCACATTAAGAAGAAGCATATGGATGCCATGTTAGTGATATGGGGATCACTGGAAATCAACCTCCTATTGAGAAATCCTTAGGGAAACATTAGGTCATGTGTTAACTTGATTTCTCTTTTCATGACAATTATTTGTGATTATATATTTTCTTCTTTATTAATGTTTGTGTTCTCATGATCAAAGAATTGCTGAAAACTATGAATATCACAAAGAAAAAAACACAAGGTGTAGGCACTCAACTAGGGAAAAACCCAACTAGAATTCTCTTCTTCTTCAAGTACCAATTCAAATGAGACAACCAAGAGTTTGGACCAACAATAAGACCTACTCCAATCCACCAATTCAATCTTCTAGTCAACCACAAAAAAATCCAAAGTCTTCACAAATGAGGTTTCGGCCTCCCTTCCACTTATGAATTTTTTTTATTGCACAATAGTTCAAACCTGCAGTAACCTTAATCCTCACTGTAACTCACACATGTGACAGAAAAATAGAGAGAAATAAAATGTCTTTTCTTCATTAGGGTTCCTCCTTCCTTTGTTATAGTTTTTCTTCCTTATATAAGCCTTTTCCGCTCCTTCTTGAGTCTTCATACTTCCTTGTGATTTATGATTGAACTTTTCTTGAATGGATGCTCAATAGATTGAATGTGTTGCTTATATATATTCTTCAAGAGTCGTCAAATTCCTTCAATGAGGCTGACTTGATAGAATATGAGGCTGACTTTGTGTAGAAGGCTCAAATTAAAATTTTGACACAAAAAGATATATATTATTTGATACAATAAGCCCAAGAAGGGTCTAATGCAATACGATAAGGACAATGACTCATGACATAACTCTAGAAACACTCAAGGGGTGATTTTACCTATAGTCATAATAAATAGAGCATGAAACCCATGCTTATTAAAAAAAAATTGATATTTACAATAATTTTATTTTCTTCTTTTTACAAATGCATAATAACTACATTATGTCAAGAATTAAACAACAATTATGAAGACCCGGATACTAGTTAAATTTTCAATACTCCCTCTTAAGTAGGGAGGTATTGATAATTTTTCAACCGGTACAAGGATGACCTCAATTTGAATTGTTCCAAGAAGAGTACAACAACGTATACAATTCTAGATACCATCAAGGAAAATTTCCAAGGTATCAATCCAACTAGGACTAAGGTGTCATCAAGGAAAATTTTCCATTATAGGTACTATCAGGCTACAACCTTGGTATCAATCCAACTGGATATAGATACCATCTAGGCCTCCATGCCAAGACACCAACCCTCATAGGGATATAGGCATCATCTAAGTCAAGATATCATCACTAAAAAGAAGCTCCATATCATCAAGACCAAGATACCCTCCCACATGGGGATCTAGACATCATCAAGGTCAAACTATAACTGAGACCTCAATGCCAACTAGGATAAGATTTCCTCCACATACCATCATACATGTACACATCCTAAGGTACTCATCTCTCCATCTTAACCAAATTAGATATATCCACCAATCAAAGCATGCTTATCAAATAATAAAACTTCTGAAGGAGAGATCAACACATCAACTACTTGTTCATCCATCAAAACATATTGTAGCCTCATGATCCCAACCAATATCAAACTTCCAATATATTGGTTCTTACTATCAACATGCTAACATAAAATTTGGGATCCTCAACCATTCTGATGTTGCTTATAATATCCAAATAAATGTCGACAAAAGCTTCATTTTCCAACCTCTCAAGCAACACCATACTCAACCTCAACACTATTTAAAACATTTTAATCTTATTCACGATACATCAAAACTAACCACCAGTAGTGCTTTATCTATTCTTCGATCTCATTATCTCTTCATGGACTTCACTTAGATGTATGGTTGTCAGTTCTAGACTAGTGAATGACACAAGAAACTGAGAATCATATCCTCCCTCTCAACTAGGGATATAAGTCAATCATAAATAACTTTATTCTTTTGTCTACATAGGATCTTTATTTTGTATCATGATGTCAGTGGAGAACTTCATCCTTTCAAAACACCATTCCTTTTATCTTCATATGGAAACAAGGTTATATTTCAACCTTCAATCTAAACTTCAATGTCATAAGGGTCCTTACAATTTCCTCTTTCCATCATGCTCAACATCATCATAAAGTCATCATCAAGTATGAGGTGGGGATACAACTTTAAAAACTCTTTAAAACTATGTACCTGCAAATATCATCAACAAGTACAACTAAGCACAAATATATAGGGTTAGTGAAATTAATATTTATCAATATAGGGTTAGCATCTAGAGTTATCCAAACTTTAAATAAGAAATTAAACCTTATATATCCAAAATCTATACTTTGTTATGGTTTCAACCATAGCGAAAGAATTTACACCTAGGGTTTCACTTTCATGCCCTAGGATCTTATATCAACTTCTACTAGGGTTTTGTCATAAACCCTAGCCATCATCACCAAGCCCTAAAAATCTAGGGTTTCATGAAAGATAAGGCTTGATTTAATCTATAAGTCAAACACCCCAACAACACATGAATTTTTATGTTTCTCATTAGAGAAATTTTAAGTTCTAAAATGGGCGTCCTAGGGAATATTGTAAAATAATAGTGGAAATAATAAAATAAGATTAGATAACATCATCAAATTTAGAAGGAAAAGAAAAAAAACTACTTTTTCAACTCTTATTTTCAACTTATCTCCGCACATCTTTACTCAAATTTAAAGTCGGAGCACTCTTTGGATGCAGATTTTAATTTTTCATCCAAGGAGTACCCATATTGTATACTTTTGATGGACCCTGCTACACCAAAAATGGGAAATACATGAAAAATTGTGATTGCAATCATGTTTTTCATGTAGTAGGGTCCAACAAATGTATGCAACATGGGTACTCCTTGGATGAGGAATTAAATTATGCATCCAACAAGTGCTCATGCTCAAAATTTGAGTAAAACCATAGGTAGATAGGTAGAAAAAATATATATTTTTTAATCTTTCTACTTTTTTACTCCAAAAATGGTGAATCACCCCCTATGGTTGAAATCATAATCTTGAATATTATTGGTTCTTCCAAAGTTGATTTTGGTTGCACATTTGTGTTTTTAGGCCCATTTTTTACCTCAAAACTTCTCTAATGATAGCAAAACCCTAGAGATGAGAGAGTCATTATCATAAATAGTTGTTAAATAAAAATTGATTGTACCTGCTCATATGATGGGGACATGCTACAAATATTAGAATTTTATGCATACCTTGAGTTGCTTCTTCTACAAATTTTGAAAGGGTTCCCTCTTGAATGGATCCCTCTTACCATGACAGTATCAACATCTTCATGATCCATATCCATATGAGTCTACTTTTATTAGAGTGCCCAAGGATCCAACTTGATTACCAAGTTACCACTCCATCTATTCATAAGATAAACATATATTTTTTTTCCTTCAATAAGTACCTGCAACATTCATTGACAATTAATACCAAACAAAATATACAAGTACAAGAGTATGATTATAATTTTGAAAATCTAGGGATATTTTAGAGAGGGATAATTTCTAGAGATTTCATATTCAAACCCTAAGAATTTTGATATTACCTTTATAAACATAAATCCTACAAGTTGTAGTCCTCCATTATTGTAGGAATTTGCTACAAAGTCTTCTTTTAGGTCTCATAGTCCAAGACTTTGTTACTTCCACTTTTTTCATGATCTTTCTCTTGATTCCAAGATGCCAAAGTAAAAATTTTACTTCCAATAAAATGTCAAGCAAAAGATTACTTTGTCCTTTCAAGCATGGTTCCTCAATCTTCAATAATTCCAAAAAATTCTCCTTATAATTGGTTTGGTACCTATTCTTAGACTTTCAAACTTTGGTGCTTCAAGCCTTAAATTATCTTAGTTATGCTCACACAGACATTTCCTTATTATGTTGTATTCAACAATAGGCTTGACACCTATTTCGAAACTTCTAGAGAGTATATATAGGAGCTTTTACCCTTTTTGGATAGGACTAATTGTAATTTTATAACATACCTTATAAAAAAGCCTTAAATCCCTCTAAATACTGTGATGATGAAGCTTCTATTAGATAGTTTTCTTTGTTTTCCTAAAGGCTTTGAATCTAGGCCTTTCTTAATGCTAATGTTCAAAACCCTTTCCTTTCTAGATAGGGTTATTACAACTCCTTAACACTCATCACAAATAGGCCTACAATTCCATCATTCACTTTGGAATAGATACTTTTATAAAGATACTTCATCACTATTTGATAGGACTTCCTCTAGTCCACATAGAATTATTTAAACAGGTGATTATAGAATTTTATCACCTTTAAAATTATGCATAGGACCTTATTATGATTTTTGGATTTATGAAATGATGATGTGGATGCCTTATTCAGACTTTCTTGATGCCTTTGGTTCTCTCAGGTGAATAAATGGGTTTTTGGAATAGGCTTTTACTCCTTCACAAGAACCTTAAACTTATGCTTGGGGCTTTAGTCTTCCTTATAAGACCCTCTTCCTTGTCTAGGCCTATTACCTTACTTCTTGAATGCTTCCAAAAGTGTACTTTTCGGTTCCTTCAAATATTTGGCCTCTTTGTACTATTCTATGGACTAATCACTTTCTTATCTTGAATCTACTTCTATATGGATCACACCTTAAAGATAATGTGAACAATGCTTTGAAACTATTTGAAATGTGATCTTCCTACTGTCAATGCCACTGACCCTAGCTCTGATACCATGTTGAGAAATCCTTAGAGAAACATTAGGTCATTTGTTAACTTAATTTCTCTTTTCATGATAATTATATGTGATTATGTATTTTCTTCTTTATAAATTTTTATGTTATCATCATCAAAAAATTTCCAAAAACTATGAATATAATAAAGCAAAGAACACAATATGTAGGCACTCAGCTAGGGAAAAACCCATTTGTTAAGGAAAAACCCAACTAAAATTCTCTTCTTCTTCAAGAACCAATTCAAATGAGACAATCAAGAATTTTGTATTGACAATAATACCTACTCCAATCCACCAAGTCAGCCTTCTACTCAACCACAACAAATCAAAGTCGAAGTCTTCACAAATGAGGTCTCAACCTCCCACTTCTAAATTTTTTTGACTTGCAATAGTTCAACCATGCAGTAATCGTAATCCTCACTGCAACTCATACGTGTGATGCAAAAAAAGAGAGAAATAGAATTTATTTTCTTCGTTGGGGTTCCTCCTTCCTTTGCTAGAGTTTTTATTCCCTATACAAGCCTTTTTCACTCCTTGAGTCTTCATACTTGTGATTGCAGATCAAAATTTTCTTGAATGGATGCTCAATAGATCGAATGCACCGCTTATATATAGTTTTCAAGAGTGGTTGAATTATTTTAATGAGGATGACTTGATAAAACATGAGGTCGATGTTGGATGGTGATGTCATTGATGTAAACCTTAGGGTTTGACTGGGTTTTACTTTGACTGAAACACTAGTCATTGATGCCAAATAGTTAATGAACGCTTCATATGTTTGCTTGGATTATATAAAGTTGGCAGTTCAACTTTTGCATGGTTGAAAACCAAGGTCTTAGGGTTTGGGTTCCCTGGACTGAAGGACATGCCCTGACTTTTTTGAGGGTTTTTTTTAAGGGAAAATAATTAATTTTGTTCCAAATATCCTCGTCATTGGATTCTCCTTAGAACGATGTTTCTGATTATATGTGGTAAGCCCCAAGAGACCTCCTGGTTTGAGAGATACTCATGTTCGAAGTTGGGGACCCCACTTAGTGGGCTAAAACCCCATAGGATGGGTCATGGCACACATTCATTGGTAAATGTTCATTAAATATCTAACCTAAGGGTTACTACGAACAAGTTATTAAATGTTAGTGATAAATCATTTTAAGAAAAGTATTAAATTAGTATCCTTCATATTTTGAGGACTAATATCCCTCTTCCATAAGGCTCACAACCTTCCTTACTTAGCACACAAGACATGGATTAATTAAATTCTAATGTTTTAATTCCTTGTGGAGCCTATCCTAATCTCCAATATTCATTTCAATGGAGCCCTTCTTAGCCCACACATATGTCTATAAAAAGGAGACATTATACCTTACCTCAAAAATCATATTTCAATAACATATCTTATGATTTCATGCTTTGAGATAGTTCAGATCCTAAAGTAAACAATTAATATCCTTCAAGCTCTACAAATTTGGTCAACTGAAGAAGAAACTGAAGAGGATTAGGGCTTCAATTGTTTTTATTTTTAGGATTCCTTTTGTATTTTATTACAGGTAATCCAAGGCTTATCTCAGGACTATCTCTATACTTATTGATTTTGATCCAGGTGGATATTGGTGGAAACCCACCTATTCCACTTGGACCCTCACCACTGTTTCTTCCTCTTTTCTTAATTGTAGCACAACTTACTATTTTTGGTAGTTTTTTCGGGTCCTAAACTTATGGAGTCATTTTGAGGGCCCGAAAGACATTTTTTGGGAAAACAGAGACCAGAAAAGTGCTAAACCAATTTGTTAATATTGCTTCGATCTCCTCATGGAGGTCTTCGAAATGACATATTATTATAGTCAAAAGGAGATTATATGCTAAAGTTACGACCCAGGGAAGTTGACGTTCCAACTAACCACAACGAGCCCCACAATATTTTTGTGCTTCATCTCTTAGGGTTAGATTTTTGGATGTTTATGGTTTCCCATTGTTTCTTAATGATAAAAAGGCCTCCAATCCTCACTATAACATAGTTTAGAAGGCATGTAGTTACCACATATCTTCTCAGAGATAAGCTACCATTGCCAAAACTGGTTTATTTCCATTCTACATGTTTTAACTTTCAATACTTTGTTTTAATGAATTAAAGTTTTGTTTTCATTGTAACTTTGTGTTATTTTTTATATATGTATTTCATTTCGTTCATGCATAAATCTGGATCAGTGGTATCAGAGTGGTATGATATTTCTCTATTTTTTCTATGCATGTCCCCAATGGGGTCGAGGTATAAGGAGTTGGGACTTGAACTCATTGACCCTTGCAAGACTGTCCCTGTTGTCACTGACAACCTCCCATGGTAGATGAAAATAAATACGAGGGAGCAGGAGATCCTATCAAACTACTGCTCTAAGAAGCCCTCGAGCAACAAAGAAACGAGATGATCGAATTTTTTTCCCAAATCCTTCAGTGTATGCCCACTTGTGACGCATCTTCATCCAGTAGTCACTTCGGAGGTGTCGCCCCCTTCAAGGTACAAGTGAATTTCAATATCCCTATATTTAAAGGTAAATTAGATGCATATGTTGTAGATAAATGGTTGAATTTGCTGGAGGATTATTTTTCAGGCCATAGTTTCTTCCATAGGGATAAGATTACTTTTTCACTTCTTAAGGATGCTCCCCATGTCAAGGACTGGTGGGAACTTACTGTGAGAAAAGGGTTGAGGAACCCTATTTTTTCAAAGATGCACCCACTTGGAACTCTTTCTGAGATGATTTCAAGGAACAATATTACCCCGTGGGGAGCTATGAGGAAAAATACACATAATGGACCACACTATGACTACAAAGGGAAAAAGATGTGCATGAGTTTACAAATATTTTTCATACTCTACACACAAAGTTGCATATAAAATACTTCGAGCGAAATTGTGTGCTCAAGTATTGCGGTTTTCTGCACAAATACATTCAGGAAGAAATGGAGTTCCTGGACATCTCCTCACTTGGAGAAACAGACCAATATGCTTCCAATATTGGACAACAAATTTAAACAGAAGAATCGAGACTTTGGATCTACGAATCTAAAGCAGGGAAAAGGTGCCCCCAAACCACAAAACCAAGGGCAAATCCAAGGTGGGGTGACCCAGGAAGCCACAAGAAAATAAAAACACCACAAAGATGAAGAAGGAAACAAGGAAGTGGTGTAAGTTCAACAAGAGCCCCACTGACAACATTAGTGAGTTCAATTCAAGAAGTCACTATTGGCCAAGTTGAAGTCTTCAGAGTCAGATGCGTGTTCTGACTTGGAGTCAGACCCTTATAAGGGGAATGAAAAAGGGAAG
Source organism: Pinus albicaulis (assembly GCA_034641835.2). Taxonomy (NCBI): domain Eukaryota; kingdom Viridiplantae; phylum Streptophyta; class Pinopsida; order Pinales; family Pinaceae; genus Pinus; species Pinus albicaulis. Next base: position 797,295,008 of record CM076576.1, on the reverse strand, counting down.
TGGATTATTGATGTAGATACTATTTCCATCATTGCCCCCACCAAGTTCCAGAAGATTGAGATTGAATACCTAGAGGAAGGAAAGCGCCTCTTCCACTCACAAATGTGGGTGAAGGGTTCTTCGTTGAAGTTTATTGTCAACAACGAGAGCCAAAAGAATCTCATCTTAGTAAATTTGGTTAAGTGGTTGGGCTTTCCGACCACACCACACTCGTAGCCATACACCATCGAGTGGCAAGGACGAGATCTCTGCATCAACCAACAATGTCACCTTCCCTACAACATTAAACCCTTCAAAGATGAGGTACTATGTGAAATTTCTCCTCTTGAAATTTGTGAAGTATTATTATGCCAACCATACTTGTGGAAGCATCATGTTGTGTATGAATCTAGGCCACTCACTGTTATTATTACTTTGGGAAATAATTTATACATGATACCAGAGGTAGCCCTGCCTACCACCATCTCTTTGATCTCTACTAAGCAATGCAGTAAGATAATCTCCCAAACTGATAAATTTTTTTTCTTTCTAATTCTCTCTCAAAGTAAGGGGAAGATCGTCGCCACATCCATGGCCCCCTGGAAGGGTTCCTGCATACAACAGAAGTAGGTGGATAAGTCATGGAAGAATATAGGGACATATTCTCCTCACCAATAAGGGTACCATTGCACTGGCAGGTCAAGCATTCGATTGATCTTACTCCTGGAGCACCTCTACCCAATGGGCCGATATACCACCACTCCATTCTAGAAAATAAAGAGATCAAGCAGGAGATCTAGTAGTTGTTGCAAAAAGAGCACATCTGACCAAGTTCCTCACCCTTTGGGAGCCCAATTATACTTGTACAGAAGAAGGATGTGACCTGGAGGCTCTGTATTGATTATCGGGCACTAAACAAAATCACTGTCAGGAACAAGTATTCAACCCTGCAGATTGATGACCTTATATACCAAATCAAGGGGCACAAGTATTTCAACAAGATCAATATAAATTCTACCTATCACCAGGTTCTAATAGATCCCATATATTTATGGAAGACCACCTTCAAATCCAAGGAATGCCTTTTTGAATGGTTGGTCATTCCCTTTGGGTTGACAAATGCCCTTGCTAATTTTATGAGGCTGATAGATGACATCTTGTGACCCTTCACCAACTCATTCATAGTTTTTTATGTGGATAACATCCTCATGTTCAACAAGAGTTGAGAAGAGAACTTGCAACATATTCGACAAGTCCATCAAACCCTGCGACAACAAAAAAAATGTTCTAAGTTGGAGAAATGCACCTTTGGCATGAGTGAGGTCTAATATCTAGGTTACATCATACATGAGAAAGGCGTGCATGTGGATTTGGCTAAGGTCCAATTCATTCGGGATCAGGTTCCTTCGACATTTAGGCTTCTAAAAATTATCCGAAACTCCCTAAGATCAGTGAAGGACCATGTGAACCCTAAAGATGGGAAAGGTGTTTATGTCATCCCTTTCTCCTATGGGACTTTGTACATTGGTGAAATTGGCCACTCAATTAATCAAAGAAATCATGAGCACGCAGCTGACATCAAACATGGAAGGTCTTGCTCCTCTGCTTTGGCATAACATGTGGAAAAGAAAAAACATCACATATGCATTGAAGAGGTGAGGGTCATTGCAAGGAATGATCATTTTCATCCCCGTAAGTTTAGGGACGACTTAGAAATTGAAAGGAGGCCTATCAATTTTAATAGAGACGATGGTTGGGGTATTAGAAGGTGTTGGATCCCTACCTTGTATTCCTAAGTTTTTATAATATTTGTTTATTTAATTATTATTTTTTTAAATAAGAATTTATTGTATTCCTTTATTTCTTATTTATTTACTATTCATTTTTTTTACCATATTATTTTATTTTTTGGATTTAAATAATAAAATTGAGTTAATTCATTATTTTGATTTATATGTTTATTTTATTTTTTCATTTTCTTATTACTATTTTTAGTTTTATTGTTTAAAATAATTAAATTTGACCTTATTGTTTTTTTGTTTATTTATTTATTTTTATTTTTATTTTTCATTTTCTTATTACTATTTTCCAATTTTATTGTTTAGAATAATTAAGTTTGACCTTATTATTACTGGCCTTAATTTTGATTAAAATAATGATAATAATAAAATTAATTTAATTCTTTATTTACAACTAATTTCCATTTATTACTTTATTTTAATTTTTAAAAAAATATTATTAGTTAATGATAACTCTTTAGTCAAAAATAATTTTATATTCTAACAGATAGAAACATATCTCTTCATCTATTTAATCTAATGCCATGATTTGGTTCTTCTTGTCTCAAAGATGAACCACACTAGATGGTTTGAAACGCGTAGACTAAAAGTTTTTATGTGATTTTTACCGAAAGAACTCTCAACATTCATAATATGGATCACAGAAGCCTTAATTCAGATACACTCTAACAAAGCTTCGCAGATTTTTGGGCCTTGCAAATTTTTATCAGAGGTTCATGTTGGGATTCTCCCATATCACTTGGCATTTGAGTCAGATTACCAAGGGCATAGTTGAAGTAAGGTTTTCCCAGTCTGAGTCCCAACATAAGATAGTTGATGAGTTGAAGCACCACCTCTGCTTTGCACTTGTACTCACATTGTCAGACCTACCGCATCCATTCGAAATTGAGACAAACACCTCCGACTATGCTATTAGTGCAGTCCTCACCCAATACGAGCATCTGATAGCCTATCATAGTGAGACACATTCTGATACAATTCAAATGTACCCCACCTATGATAAAAATATGTATTCTATCATGCAATCTTGATGACAATGTAAGCATTACAATCTAGGGAAGGAGATGGTAATCAACATTGATCATCGACCTCTTCAGTGCATACAGACACAAGGAAATTTGCAAGATGATCGCCATTAGAAGTGGTCTACATATCTGCAACAATTCCAATTGAACATAAAATAAAAAAAAATGACAACACCAATCATGTTGTGGATTTCTTGTCTGCCCCCAGTTGCATCACCGATTACTGTTCTCAACTCTTATGGCGACGAGACCTTTGGATGGCTGCAACTATACAAAAATGATCCATAGTTTTCCACTACATACTAAATGCTAGTGGATGGAAAGAAAGTTCCATATTTCCACCTCCAAGATGCATTATTATGCTACCTGGGCCACCTTTGTGTTGTTTCAAGAAAACGTGCCAAGCTAATTTAGAAGGTGTAATACAGTCAAGTCACAAGACAATTTGGTGTGGATAAAATTGTGGTCGTACTACAAAAGTATTTTTATTGGCCAAAACTCCGACGGGATGTTGGAAAATATATCAAATCCTGCACTTCTTGTGCCATTGCCTAGTCAACCATCAAGAAGCAAGGCTTGTACACTCCTCTTCCTACTCCCGACCACCCTAGGAATCCATATCCATGTACTATCTATTTAGCCTCCCTTCTACCAAGTATGGTAATGATTGTGTACTTGTGGTCGTGGACAAATTTTCTAAGATCTCTATATTGGTGACCCGCAAAAAGAGTATCATAGCAGAGGACACTTCTAAAATATTATTTGAACGAGTGTGGGTACATTTTGGGATCCCATAGACCATTATATTAGATCAGGATAGAAGGTTCTTTAGCACATTATATTCGACCCTCTAAAAACTATTGTACATCAAGCTCACCAAGTCGACTGTATTCCATCCCTGGACTAATGGCCAAAAAGAAATCATCAACAGGATGATAGTGCACATATTTTGAATTTACAACTCCAAGCATCCACAAACCTGGGGTGAGAGTCTTCCCTAGGTGCATTAAAACTATAGCATATCTCTCCATAGCTTAACTGGTCGCAGTCCCTTTCAAGTGGGTCTAGGATTTCAACCATTGTGTCTGATTGATATTTCCATGCCTCATGTGACTACACAGACATAATCTACACATGTACAATAGAAGGCTGATAAAGAAACCAGGTTTATTGAACACATCCAGAACATCTTCTAGTAGGCTCATGACAACTTGGAGAATTCCAATGCCAAGTACAATCAGCAACATGATCAAGATAGTGTGCCACATAAGTTTCAGGTGGTCGACAAAGTTTGGTTGCATTTGTAGAATAACGCCTTGCCAGATTCCATTGGAAGATCCAACCACTCTGATACGGGCCTTACACCATCATCAAGGTTATGGGTGATAACACTTTTGAGCTCAACATTTCCCCATTCCTTGGCCTGCACCCAGTGTTCAATGTGGACCACCTTCGCCCATACTTTCCACCATTGTTAGACACATAACATTGAAGAATAGCTAACACCAACAAAGCTCAACCCAAATTGCATGGAATAGGACACAACTGATCAGATTATGGACACACATATCAAGATCACTTCCCAATATAAGATCTAACTATATTGGGTTGTCAAAGTTGGCCAACTCCTGCACCAAGGCAAGTGTCTCACTAGGGACCAAGTTCAACAAAAGTTTCCTTATCTCATGGAGGCACCCAACATAATGGGAACCATTTCTTCCTAAGGGGGGATGATTGATCTAGGTGGATATTGGTGGTCACCCTCCTATTCCACTTGGACCCACATCGTTGTTTCTTTCAGTTTCCTTAATTGTAGCACAACTTTCTATTTTTGGCATTTTTTGGGTCCTAAACTTCTGGGGCGCACAATATTTTCGTGATTCATATCCTAGGGTTAGGTTTTTGGATTTTTAGGGTTTATCATTGTTTCTTAATGATAAAAATTCCTTTTAGCCTCATTGTATCACAATTCAGAAGGCGTGTATCCACCACATCTTTTCGCAGAGATAAGCCACCATTGCCCGAACTAGTTTATTTCCATTTTGCATGTAACTGTTTTCAATACCTTGTTATTAATGAATTAAAGTTTTTTTTTCACTGTAACTCTATGTTTATTTTTATATTTTTATTTCATTTCATTCTCACATAAATCTAGATCAACTTTTGACATTGGCCTTTCCTTGTAGTCAACGAAATTCAGATGTAAAAGAAAATTTGTTGCGAAGCTTTTATTGTTTTCTTTTTAGGGTTTTTTTTTTGTGGAGGTTCGTTGGAATCATTATTTACGAGTTATTACTTATATTCTTGTTTTTTTTTTTTGGACAACAAATATTTCAGAACTTTGTTAGGGCTAGGCCACAATTACTATTCAAAGGTTTGATTATTATAAGACACTCTTCTTGAGAGAGAGTGAAGATACATATCCTTTTTATAGCTCTTGGCCTCCAATAATAAGTCTATTTCAGACCTTCAGAACCTCACTTACTAAATTGAAGTCAACTACATAATTTCAATCCTTATAATAGTCATAAACTAGGGGTTTTACAGTACCTTTTTTTGTTAGGTATTAGGTATTTGTTTTATTTTGTTGCATATTTTTTATCGTGTTCTAGGGTAGTAGGATCTCCGCCTTGCAACAACAACCTTGTTGTGAGATAGAAAATTTAAAAAAATTGTTGTAGTGGCATATTTTATTGAACTCATATCCACACATATTTCACATCTCCTCGAAAGCGGACATGCCAAGAATACATCGTAGCATACAATACTCAGTTGTGAGAAATTTCAGTGACTTTACACATATATTTGATAGTGTCTATACATATATACTTAACACATAGACTTATCAATTACCTCATGATTGTAGCAATTTATGTATAGGAAACTTATTGACAATTAAGCACAAGTGTTGTGCTCTTTGACCTAAGTGACAGTGAATTTTCAAGTGATATACATAGAGTAGCACAAATATCAGTTGTATTAATGAGAAAGTGACCTTGATTTATATGACAATTGTTCTTGGTTGTCTTGACAGTGATTTGATTTAGTAAAAGTCAACCATATCTATTGGATTTTGATCCTTGACTTGACATAATGAATTGATATATAGATAGACAGATTTTATAATGACGTGTGTAAATACATCTCTATCAAAGGTCCACTTTGCAATATATGAAATTGATTTTCACCATAAGATAGTGGTTGTAATCTCATCGTGTATCAATGAGTAACTTCAGGAACCAAATCACTAAGCTAGTGATTGATTTAGAAACTTGTTGACAAACCTCTCATTACAATTATGAACGAAAGTATAATAAAAAATAATCATTGTGCCATAACACTTACCTCATGCGACCTTGAAAAAATACGAAAAAAAAGAACAACAAAACATACATACATACACATATAACTATGAACGTAATGCATTCAAGTATTTGATGGGGGTAAACATGATAGTGTGACCTAGACATACATAACAGTAATTCTTCTTGAAAAGTGTGATTATCTTAAACAGAGTACAGTGACATGACATCACATATCTCTTCTAATGCCTTGACCTTAACTTGACTTGAGGTAATAAGGATAAGTAAACAACGTTGATAGTTATGGCCTAAGTGAATTCTTGTACGATAAGGGTAACTTGACTTGAATTGATGTAATAGTTGAATAAGGTTGATTTGAAAATAATATCTTGACTTTAGCTTGGCTAGATATAGTAACACATAGAGTTTACTTGATATATAACTTGACTTGACAATGACTTACATAATTTAGGGACTTGGCATATAGACAACACACATAATAACCTTATCATGTAGCTTATTGGCATGGGACATGGAAAATATATGATTTTTTATCAACAATAGAAGTGAAAATATATATGCTGGTAGCCCTTTTTGGTATAAGTTTGAGAGCTTTGCAAGTAGTTCATAGGGATGACCTGAGGCACCTTGGTTTGAGCTATCATCACTCTTCAATTCCGAGTATAGGAAGCTTGGTTCAGTGATGTGGCTATATAATTATGAGATCTTGATGCTTATTCATTCATAATTTTTGAACATCACTAGTAGAATTTTGTACAGTAATGAGTAGTGGTCTTGGAAGTGTTGACAGTCAGGTTTTGATGTGCAATTGTCAATGTTGATTGTTAGGGTTTAATGTGAAACATAGTGCAGTTTGAGAAACATTGTGTAGTGATCAACTTGGATAGTATTTTACAGTGGCCAGTTTGGGAAATTAAGTGTAGTGATTAGTTAGAGTAATTTTGCGTAGTGAGGCTTCCATGATTTTTCAGATCAATATCATATTTAAAACTTTCATATATTTATTTAGAGCATAGAGGGATTCAGTCTAAAAATTGTGAAATATGGTTCGTCGGCTCTTTAGGGTGACTGGATACACCTTCAATTTGTGTCTTGAGAAATACTTAGGGTGGCAGGGTGGTGCTATGGTAGGTTGTGGCCTTTACAGGGCATTGTGGAATCCTTTCAGTTGGGGTTGATAAATTACAGGGAGACGAATCATCCTTCTAATAGTAGTTGTTAAATAGAGCGTTAGGGAACTCGTTGTTGAAAAATGTAACTAGTGTCCCTCTTCATAATTTTATTTGAGCCATGATGTAATATATTTGTCAAAAGAAAGAAAAAGGAATTTTGTTGTTAAATAAATCGACTTATTAAAGCATGGGTTTCATTCTTGGTTCAATATTTTTTTGCTAAAAGCCTCCATTGAAGGCCTCTAGGGTTTATGTCAACTGTCCTTGTCCATGTCATAATGTAAAATACCCTCCTTGGGATTTATTGGTAAAGAAAGAAATTTATTTTAATGTAAAATAGGTCAATTATGCATCCTCCACCAATTCAGCCTCAAACTAGACAAGTCGACCTAACTTAGGGGAAAAATCTCCTATATAAAGGCAGCAACTAGACCTCATTTGGAGCACTCACTCACCAAGTTTGATCTACAGTTGTTCGAGGCAGTAAAAAGTGTGAAATTCAAGGAAGGAGTTGGAAAGGGCTAGCGAAGCATAAGGAGGTCATTATCAAGCACAAAAATTCAAAATTATATATATATATATATATATATATATATATATATATATATATATATATATATATATATATATATATATATATGTGTATATATATATATATATATATATATATATATCACGTGTAAAGACATTGAGTTACTGGAAGGGTCGAAGTTGTGTTAATTTTTCATAGGGCTACATTGATATTTGTACTTTCATATTAATATTAAGTTCACCTGTATTTTATTATATCATTATTCATATTTACACTATTATAAGCCTAAGGGTGTAACCTATGTAATGTCGTAATTAATTACAAAATAGAGCAACAGACCCTTCTCCCTGTCACACACACACAAAAAAAAAAAAAAACACACATATATATATATATATAATAAAGATATTAATAAATAAATATTTATGATCCATTGATCCATATCTTCATAATGCAGTAAAACAATTATCACATGCATAATATAACCATAAACATACTTTTTTTGAAGGATCATGGTTTTGAGAACTATAATGCACCGTTACTGCCTGTAGCATATTGTTGAACACTACTGCCATTGAGAAGAAACTTCAAAGAACTGTAGATTCATCTTTGAGGGCCCGATATGCAGCGGAAATATATAGAACAGATCTACAAATCTAAAGACAACACAAATCCAATAGATCAATGAAGCAAACTAAAATCAACTATCAAATCCTAGATCTAAATCCAGGATGCTATCAAAAACAGGCTACGAGCATCTGTGAATGTGTGGATGAAGCACTGCGTGATAATTTAGGGTTGAACTAGCCCAGATATGCTCAGAAATCCCTTAGCCACACCCATATCACTTTGTGCCTGCGACTATGGGTCCTTGGCTATAGGCAGGACACTTTGTGCCTGCAACTATGGCTCAGATCAGCCCGATCTAGCCCTAAAGCCCTAATCACTACCTTGCCATTTTGTTTCCGCGGCTATGACACTCTGGTCGTAGGCATAACACAATCTGCACGCAACTATAGTGCGAAAATATCAATGTCAAGCCTACGACTATGACCCAGAAGCCCTAGTTCAGAGCGAGCCTCTCGCCTAAGATTCCAAACACTACGCGAACTCCTTCCATTGAAATTGTGCTAGGAAAAATAGAATAGACGAACCAAAAAAAAGAATGCAAATAGAATATCTCATGAGCATGTGTGTGAGAATGAGCTTTGGGTCACTTCTATTTATAGCTTTTTGTGAGGGTCCAGGTTGAGGCCAACTTGACTAATTCCACATGTGCTTAGGCTGACCCATTAGATTTCACTTTTATAAATAAAATAATTCATGATTTAACTTCTTCTTAACCAATTAGGGTGATCTATAGGTTGATTTTAGTCCTCTCTACAATAGGAATCTAATGCAATTCTGATATCGACCATTTGAGTTGTCCAAAGTGGAATTTGATTGCAGTTACATAATTTTAACACTCCCTTTCAACCAGGGAGAATTCCACCTGCCAATATATGTTCATCGATCAATATTCCATTATGGTATCTTCATGTATCGTCACGTGTCATCACTTATTATCTCTATCATGCAGTTGTCATGTTTTGAACCTTTCTCATTACAAATAATCAATGTACTTCTCATGCTTATTCCTACATATATCTTTGTTGTTGCTACTCGTATGTTGAACATTCTAGGATCTAAAAGAAGAATAATTTGTCACCAGAGGGGAGCTCAGGCTGCCACCCTTCATCCATTAGGCTACCATTTGGAATCTATGCCAGCGAGCGGAATATCATCATCAATCATAATTGGAGAGCATATCATCAAGGAGCATGTCTCGGCCTGTAACCGCATCAGGGAGCATATCTCGACCCAGAATATCATGGGTTAGTTATACATATACAACCCCATAACGAGAAATAGGATGTCAAAAAATGCAAGGGAGCCTATCTTGACCCTGGGATTACATCGGAGAGCTCAATCTCAACCCGAAACCACATAGGATTATCTCAACCCATCCTATTTCATATTGATCTTCCCCTCGATGATCCTAAATATTCATGTGGTAGAACACTTGCATCGTAATCAACTTGGTTTGTAAACCCAAAGTACACTCTCAACTCGTTGTCCAAATGAGGATTGGTATTCCCAACAAGCCTTTCTTGTGGGTATGATGCCAACTGGGGTATACTTTGCAAAGACCAAACAGGGGAGGATCATTCTCCAACCCTATGAATATATGAGAGAAGCATATCTAACCCTATGGGTAATAGATAGGGGTCATACCCTATTTTCCAGAGTTCCCTCAACCCTAGGATCCCTCTATCTCAATTCCTCATCCTGGGAGCTCAGTCAGGGAGGAAGATTTAGCTCATTGTCCTCAATCAGCACTGCTCTCATCATACTAAAATATGGTATATGCTTGTCTCAATATCAGTTTATTCTTGTTCATACAAGACATCAAATCAAATATTATGTTAGAACATAAATAATCATATAAAATCACAAATTGATACCATAATCATCCTCCCTCTCAAGGAGGTGTCAATCACAAGCCTAAGCTTGTCTCGAATAGTTGCATTGTCGCAATGAATGGAGAAATATTTGTCCCAACTATATATATATATATATATGATTCTCTATCATCACAGTGTATCCATGTATTATCCAAATCATGCTCAGAAATCTCTCTAAGGACACTTTGTGCCTGCAACTATGGCTCAGATCAGCCCGATCTAGCCCTAAAGCCCTAATCACTACCTTGCCATTTTGTTTCCGCGGCTATGACACTCTGGTCGTAGGCATAACACAATCTGCACGCAACTATAGTGCGAAAATATCAATGTCAAGCCTACGACTATGACCCAGAAGCCCTAGTTCAGAGCGAGCCTCTCGCCTAAGATTCCAAACACTACGCGAACTCCTTCCATTGAAATTGTGCTAGGAAAAATAGAATAGACGAACCAAAAAAAAGAATGCAAATAGAATATCTCATGAGCATGTGTGTGAGAATGAGCTTTGGGTCACTTCTATTTATAGCTTTTTGTGAGGGTCCAGGTTGAGGCCAACTTGACTAATTCCACATGTGCTTAGGCTGACCCATTAGATTTCACTTTTATAAATAAAATAATTCATGATTTAACTTCTTCTTAACCAATTAGGGTGATCTATAGGTTGATTTTAGTCCTCTCTACAATAGGAATCTAATGCAATTCTGATATCGACCATTTGAGTTGTCCAAAGTGGAATTTGATTGCAGTTACATAATTTTAACACTCCCTTTCAACCAGGGAGAATTCCACCTGCCAATATATGTTCATCGATCAATATTCCATTATGGTATCTTCATGTATCGTCACGTGTCATCACTTATTATCTCTATCATGCAGTTGTCATGTTTTGAACCTTTCTCATTACAAATAATCAATGTACTTCTCATGCTTATTCCTACATATATCTTTGTTGTTGCTACTCGTATGTTGAACATTCTAGGATCTAAAAGAAGAATAATTTGTCACCAGAGGGGAGCTCAGGCTGCCACCCTTCATCCATTAGGCTACCATTTGGAATCTATGCCAGCGAGCGGAATATCATCATCAATCATAATTGGAGAGCATATCATCAAGGAGCATGTCTCGGCCTGTAACCGCATCAGGGAGCATATCTCGACCCAGAATATCATGGGTTAGTTATACATATACAACCCCATAACGAGAAATAGGATGTCAAAAAATGCAAGGGAGCCTATCTTGACCCTGGGATTACATCGGAGAGCTCAATCTCAACCCGAAACCACATAGGATTATCTCAACCCATCCTATTTCATATTGATCTTCCCCTCGATGATCCTAAATATTCATGTGGTAGAACACTTGCATCGTAATCAACTTGGTTTGTAAACCCAAAGTACACTCTCAACTCGTTGTCCAAATGAGGATTGGTATTCCCAACAAGCCTTTCTTGTGGGTATGATGCCAACTGGGGTATACTTTGCAAAGACCAAACAGGGGAGGATCATTCTCCAACCCTATGAATATATGAGAGAAGCATATCTAACCCTATGGGTAATAGATAGGGGTCATACCCTATTTTCCAGAGTTCCCTCAACCCTAGGATCCCTCTATCTCAATTCCTCATCCTGGGAGCTCAGTCAGGGAGGAAGATTTAGCTCATTGTCCTCAATCAGCACTGCTCTCATCATACTAAAATATGGTATATGCTTGTCTCAATATCAGTTTATTCTTGTTCATACAAGACATCAAATCAAATATTATGTTAGAACATAAATAATCATATAAAATCACAAATTGATACCATAATCATCCTCCCTCTCAAGGAGGTGTCAATCACAAGCCTAAGCTTGTCTCGAATAGTTGCATTGTCGCAATGAATGGAGAAATATTTGTCCCAACTATATATATATATATATATATATATATATATATATATATATATATATATATATATATATATATATATATATATATATATATATATATATATATATATATATATATATATATATATATATATATATATATATATATATATATATATATATATGATTCTCTATCATCACAGTGTATCCATGTATTATCCAAATCATGCTCAGAAATCTCTCTAAGGAGCTTCTACGTCATGCCTCACAGTTAGCCATGCTAGGAATATTGTATCCAACCTCGGTCGTGCTATGGACCCTTTCATCAAGATATCATGACAGATCTCATATTAAGGAAGCATTCAAATGTGCTCATCAATAATAATACCAAACATCATCAGTACATTCATGAAACTACATATCATAGGAGAAATATCACAGTCTTTAAAAGTAGAACGTTTCATGTAGATATTTCAAAGGATTGTTTAGTGGAAATTCGGAATGAAATAACTCAATCATGAATTTAATCATGTTATATACACATCATATACATATGGATGTTCAAAATGGAACATCAATGCTTCAATCAACTGTCAGATGCCATGAAAAGTTCAAAAACATTTAAACTTTAAATCAAAGTATCCAAGGATTTACATTTCCATTACACAAAGACATTTTTTTCAACAGATTTGCAACATGGGATTTCTTTCCCAAATTTTAGAAATCGATTAAACATGCCATGATACATCATTTAGATATTTAGAAGCCATCCCCCTCTTACTTAGTTCTTTAGAGGATTATCACTTGTCAAGGGTAGACCATAAGTATGTAAAACCAAAGCCATAATCAAAATCAAGGCCATACATTCAAACTCATCATCCTCACTTCGTGAGCTAACTGTCAAATATGAACAAATATGAATCAGGGAGATTTCATCACGAAACTCTCTTTGCAAGAATAATTCCTTGCCAATCCAACATAATCAACCTTACATAAATCAATGTTGTGTCAACGAAGTCAGCTCATCAGAGTTTAGAAGCCAGACAAAAACTATTATCAAATGAATTGATGTCATAGTATCAATTCTTTCAACCAGGTGACAGGTAGATCTCATACCAAGTCTTGACTTCATTTGTTTTCAAGCCATCAAGTTTTTCATTTAACATGCCATTAAAAATCATTTTTGTCACTAGATGCAAGTGCATACATCAAGTTTAAGTCGTTTAGGTACAATCTTCATACCAAATCACAACAACCATTGTGCTAGGAACAAGGAGACTAATAAAGAACAAAAATTCTAAATAGGTCACTATGCCCACATACCATTGTCATCAGGGAAAATAAAAAATCAATAGATCAATTCCAAATAGAGAGATCCATAATCCAAATGCATGTCTCAATCATCAATTCAAAGTTCTAAAACATCATGTCAAGGTTCCAAACAATGTCAAGGTTCCAAACACGACTCATCTATGTCAACCAGCCAAAATATGTAGCACAAACTTCAAACAAAATGACATATTCATATGAATGTCTCAGTCACCTACAAACACAATTTCGGTTCAAATAGTCAATAATATTAAGGATGTAGTCAATTAAAAATATGAATAATAAGAATGTAATCAATTACAAATAGTCTTCATTTTGATCAATATCAAATTATTTTCCTCTACTATTTTTATTGTCACCCTTGTTAGTTTTGTCTTCTTCTAATATTTATTATATGAAAAGGACAATTGAAATAATAATCCATTTAAATATTTAGCTCGAATTATTGTAGTAAACATCATACCTTGTCTCTCTTGCTCTCCAATATTAATAGGTTGAATTAATATAACACAAAAATAAATGTACATTGCCAATAATTTTTTGTGCTTACACTGAAATCAATGCGCATTGTTAATCCAATCACTTTAAAATTAATGTACCATCATACATCCAATTACATCAAATCAGAAATAAACATCTACACTGAAATCAATGCATCTACTGCAAGAAATTAAATAAGATTAGCAAACAACTTATACACTGAAATCAATGCATCTAATGCAAGCAATCAATAGGATTAGAAATCAACATCTACACTTAAATCAATGCATCTACTGCAAGAAATCAATAGGGTTAGAAATCAACATCTACACTTAAAACACTGCATCTAGTGCAAGTAAGAAAATAGTATTAGAAACCAACATCTACATTGAAATCAATGCATTTAGTGATAGAAATCAAATAGGATTAGAAATCACCATCTACACTAAAATCAATGCATTTAGTGCAAGCAATCAAATACGATTAGAAATCATCTATATTGAAATCAATGCATCTAGTGCAACAAATCAAATATAATTAGAAATCAAAATCTGCATTGAAATAAATGCATCTAGTGCAAGAAATCAAGTATAATTAGAAATCAAAATCTACATTGAAATAAATGCATCTAGCGCAAGTAATCAAATAGGGTTAGAAATCACTATCTACATTGAAATCAATGCATTTAGTGTAATAAATCAAAGAGGATTAGAAACAAAAAATCTACACTGAAATTAATTCATTTAGTGCAAGCAATCAAATAGAATTAGAAATCACCATCTACACTAAAATGAATGCATTTAGTGCAAGTAATCAAATAGGATTATAAATCATCTACATTGAAATCAATGCATTTAGTGCAAGAAATAAAATATAATTAGAAATCAACATATACACTAAAATCAATGCTTCTAGTGGAAGCAATCAAATAGGATTATAAATCACCATCTACACTGAAATCAATGCATTTAGTGCAAGCAATCAAATAGGATTATAAATAATCTACATTGAAATCAATGCATCTAGTGAAAGTTAGCAAATAGGATTAGAAATCACCATATACATTGAAATCAATACATCTAGTGCAAGAAATCTTCTTCCCTCTATCCTCCCTCCATCTATATCTATATATTCATCCATCTCTCATTCTTTATATCTCTATCTCACCCCCCCAAACACACACATTCTCTCATTCCATATATATCAATCTATCTTTCCCTCCCTCACTCTCTCCACCTCTTTCTTATTCCCTCTATTCTCCTTCCATAAACATCTCTATCTCACTCTATCTCTCTATATCACCCCCAAAACATACACTCTCTTTCTCCAATCTATCTATCCCTCCCTTCGTCCTCCTCTCCCTCTCTCTCTCTCTCTCTCTTCCCCTTCTCTACCTCTCCCTCATTTCTATCTCTTTACTCATGTTGTCCTATCTCCATGTCTATCTCTCCACATTTCTCTCTATGTCTTTCTTCTTACCTCCCTCTCTCTCCCTTTCTCTCCCACCTCTCTCTCTCTCTTCACCCTCCAACTCTGTTACTATATCGCTCCCTCTCTCATTTTCTCTCATTATATTCCCCTTATCTCCATCTCTGCTTATTTGTATCTTAATCTCACCCCCAAACATACACACTCTCTCTCCATCTCTCCCTTGTCACTCCCTCTCTTTCTCCATTTCTCACTCTCTGTGTCTTTCTTCTTTCCTCCCTATCCCCCCCTCCAACTCCATCTCTCTATCTCTCCCTCTCTCCTCCTTTATCCCTCCATCTCTCAAGTCCTCTCTCTTGTATTTCCTCTCTCTCTCCCCCCCCCCGCCCCCTCTCTCTCTCTTTTCCCTCCAATCCTATGTCTTCCCCCATCACTTTCCTCCTCTCTCACAAGTCCTCTATCTCATCCTTCCTCTCTCTCTTTCTCTCTCTCTCTCCTACTATGTTACTATATCCCTTCATCTCTCCTTCTCTCCATCTCTCCTTCTTTGTCTCTTTATCTCACCCCTAGACATACTCACACTCTCACCATATCTCCCTTATCACTCCCTCTCTCCCTCCACTTATCACTCTCTGTGTATTTCTTCTTCCCTCCCTCTTTCCCCCTCCAACTCCATCTCTCTATCCCTCCCTCTTTCCTCCTCCAAATCCATTTCACTATCCCTCCCTCTCTCCTCCTCTCTCCCAATTCCTCTCTCTTCCTTCATCTCTCTCCCTTTCTCTCCTACATCCCTGTGTATCTCTCTCTCTCTCTCTCTCTCTCTCTCTCTCTCTCTCTACCCTCCAATCACCTTAGTATCTCCCTCCTCTCTCCTTCCCTCTCTCCCCCTTCGATCTTTGTGTCTCCCTCTCCCTCTCTTACTCGTCTCACTCTCTCTCTGCATTCCTTATCTCCCCTCTCCTTCATTTTATCTCCATCTCTCCCTTGTGACCCCCGTATCTCTCCACCTCTATCACTCTATGGCTTTGTTCTTCCATCCCATATATATCTAGATTTAATATATATCATGATATATTAATATATATATTATAATATTAACATTATAATATTATAATATGAATATTAGATTTAATAATAATAATAATAATAATAATAATAATAATAATCTTTTAATATTAATATTAGGGTTAATAATGATTTTTTTGCATGGCATTAATAATAATTTGGCCCATTGTATTTAGCTCATAGGATTCACCTAAATAAAACCTAAAGAGGATTATGGAGTAAATATAAAAGGAGGTTTTATTTATTTACCATACCTCTGGTTTATTTATATTTTATTTATTTACCATACCTCTTTTATTTACCATGGTATTTGGCCCATAGGCTTGGTATATAATTAGATGTTGATTTCTAATCCTATTTGATATATCTTTATTTATTTCTTTTTAGGTTTTTGGAGTAAATATAAAAGAGGTTTTATTTATTTACCATACCTCTTTTTGAGTGTTCGTAAACCTATTTATATTTTAAATTTGTATTTTGTTTATACATAATAATAATTAGATTGATTTTTAAATAGGGCCGACATTAGATTAAAAATGTTAAATGTTAAATGTTAAACATTACGTTTACATTTACATTTATGTTTACATTTACATTTATGTTTATGTTTACATGTTTACGGGTTTACATGTTTACGATTTTACTTGAGAAATACCCCCATACTAGATTGTAGAGCGCCTCTCGAAGCAATCATTTTTTTTTTGGAAAATACACTTCAAATGTCATCATTTCTTGATATAAATTCATAAAAAAAAAACATAAAAATTGCCTTTTTTCCAACCTTTTTTATTCAATTTTTTCATGAAAACCTTCTATTTAACATGTCATTTTTAGCAAAAAGGTCTTGAAATACATATATTTTTAATTATATCTATATGAAAAATGTGGTTTTTTTGTCGAATGCTTAAAATTATCATTTTTTAGTGACAATTATTTTTTGCGTATTGAAGTATTAATTAGTGATATATAAATATATACAAAATCCTAACCTCAAAATATTAATGTTATTATTTATTTTTAGCTTTGCAAAAAAAAATTAGAAATTCCATTATAAGAAAACATTGCAAAGAAAAACAAAAAACACATGTTTGGGAAATTCTTAAAAAACAAACATCTTAGGATGAAAAACAAGACGAGGAATAAGACAACTTGAAAAATGGTTAAATAATCAACATTTAAAAAAATTGTGCATACTTAGGACATACGAAAATTTAATGTGTCAAAAATATGCATTATAAAAAAAATGTTGATGTTTTTCAAAATCCACATAAAGTCACCAACATTTAAAAAAAATTATCCCCACTTAATACATTAGAAATTAAAGTGTAAAAAATAAGCCCTCTAAACAAAAAGGGTTGATGTTTCATCAACATCTTTCAAAATCAGCATGAAAATCACTAACATTTAAAAAAAAATGTTCATACTTGATACATATGACAACTTAAGATGTAAAAAATAATCCCTCTAAAAAAATGGGTTGATGTTGCATCAATGCTTTTCAAAATCAGCATGAAAGTCACTAACATTTAAAAAAAAATGATGTCCATACTTGGTACATAAGAAAATTTAAAGTGTCAAAAATATGTTCCAGTAAAAAAATGTGTATTATGAATGAGCAAGTTTCAAAATCAGATGATTTTTTTACTACCTCAAAAAACAAATAATCGGTAAAGTCCACGTTTGATCAGTAACTACGTTTTTTTATGGGGCCAGAGTTGAAGATGACATAATACAATCAATTTATTTCGAGATAATTTCACTAGTGCAGTTTATTTTTGGATCTTAGCAGTCTATTTTGAGATCATCCTTGGAATCGGAGGCATAATGATGCATTTTTCCATGTACTCATTTTCATTTTGTTGAGATGAATGAAGAAGCCCCCCCACTATTGAAGCAAGGCCCGGAGATGTATTCCACATTGGAAAAACATAGTTTGATATCAAACATTATGTGCATTGTCTCTATGGTCTCCTTTTATATTGTTTCTTCTTTAAGAATTTGCATATATGGTTTTTACATGCTCTTTCACGCAACTATGAAAACATCAATGAAGAAAATATCCCATATCAACACACAAAAAATATAATAGATTTATGAATAGTAATGCACGTGGATCCATTCACCCATGATGCATATAGAGAATCATATTCAAAGGATGAGGACTTTAAGGAGGTGTTTCAATAGTTTCAAAGCTAGATTCATGTGCAAAATGGTGACAACATGGTTGAGCACCATCTCCAGGATAGGTTACTCTACAAGATAGATAAGTTATGTGTTTCTAAAGGTTAGCTACTATATTTGATTAGAGAGGCTCACACCCTAATGGTTGCAGGGAACTTTGGTTTAAGGAAGATAATGACCAACTTGCTTCAGTATGAGTATTGGACCAAGATGCGAGAAAAGGTAGCTAGTTTCATAATAGGATGCATGCTTTGTTGTACGAGAAAGCAGAGTAAAAGGAAACAAGGTTTACATCATCCTTTACCTCTACCCACTTTCCTTGGGGAAGCATTTCCATGGACTTTGAAGGAGTTTTACCAATAGCCAATAAGGGACATGATTACCTATTCATGGTAGTTCACAAGTTCAACAAGACGTGTATTTTGATGCCCTATAAAAATAACATTAGCGAACAAGAAGCAGTGAACTTTTTCCTTGTATAGGTTTGGGTTCACTTTGAGATATTAAGGAGAATCGTTTCATACAAGGACACAATATTTCTTAGTGTGTTTTGGACTACATATCGGAGAATATGGAAACAAAGGTGAAGAGGTATACAACATTCAATCCAAAAATATATGGAAAAATAGAAGTAGTCAAGAAGACTTTGGTGCAACTTTTGAGGGGCTACAATTAGAAGCATCTAAAGAATTGGGATGAGAATTTGTTATATATATAGCACTCTTATAACATACTAGTCAATACTTATAATGGTAAGTCCCCCTTTGAAATGTGTTTTGGATATTTTCCACCTTCACCTTTGGATATTGCATATGGGAAACAAGGAGTAGTTAAGGTGGATCTTACATGGGATTCCTTAAGGGTGGATAAATTGTTGAGAAGATCAAGAAGGTACATCTGCAAGTATAGGAGAGATTATATAAGTCACAAGAAAAACTCAAGGTTAAGCATGATCAACATAGAACAAAGAGGTCATTCAAGGTGGGAGGTATAGTATTGTTATAGTTGAACAAGGAGAGGCTACAGGGTCCTAGTAAGAAAATCAAGGCTCTATGATATGGTCCCTTTGAGAGACCGAAAAAGGTGGGAAATAATTCCTATAGACTCGATCTACCCCCATATATGTGCATGTACTAGGTGAATGTAGAGAATTTGAAACTCTATGAGCATTCCATGCTAGATCAAGAAGAGGAACATGTCCTACCTTTTGTGGAGGATTTGGCACCATATGCTTAGGAAAAGTTGAAAAAGGATAAAGTTTTGCAGAATAACTCCAGAACTACAAGATAAGGGTAGCATGAACTTTGGTAGATCAAGTTGAAAGTACAACTTCCATGCAAGGCTAAATGGTAAAGATATTTAAATTATTGTAAAGATATTTAATTATTGTAACTATTATAATTATTTTTGCTCAACAAAATATACTAACTACATATCAAATTAGGATAAATATATTACAATTTATAAAATTATCTAAAGTTAAAATTGCAATATATATATATATATATATATATATTACAATTATTGTAATTAATTAATCTCATTTTTTATTGGTTTGAAGGTTTTAAAATAAGAAATAAATATTAATGTCTTTCTCACACACACACACATACATATATCATGTTTAAGTAGGAATATATATATATATATATATATATATATATATATATATATATATATATATATATATATATATATATATATATATATATATATATATATATATGTTTTTGAGATAAGGGACCACCTTCGTGTAAAAAATTGACTACTAAAGCTTATGGAACTTGGCCCAACTAGTTAAGAAAATAATGTGTTATCCTTTCCACTAAGTTTCAATCTTGTTCAAATTGGTGTATGAGGTCCCTTTGTTTGTGGGGCAAGGGACCCACCTTTGTGCAATTATTTTTCTACTAAATCTTATAGAGGTTATCCCAAGCGGTCGAGAAAACATTGTGGTATCCTCTCCACTTAGTTTCAATACCCATAAAGCACTATGTTTTCCCATTGTGATAAGATTCAAAAAGTAGGTACCCCATGGGATAGTAACAACTATGATCTTGCTAAGTCATAAGTTGTGATGGGTCCAAAAGAATAAATAAAATCAAATTCATAAGCTATTGATATATCTATCTTGTGAGTTGTTGGATATACTCTTGGTGTTATAGTGGTAGTCAAAAGGTTTGATTATGGGTATTATCTAGATTACTTTAACAAGTTGTTGATTCATCAAGGTTAATAAAAAATGTATATGGAGATGTACATACTCTATCCCCTTTGGATTTTAACATGTAATGTCTTATGAGTGAGAAAATGTGGTCCCTTATTGTTATAACATATTTTCTCTCATTGATCACCAAATGCATTTGTTGGCCAGAGAAACATCCCTTTTCCCTATGCAGACCTAATATTATCTTAAAAAACTATTTCCCAAATTCTTTACACAATATTCCCAAATGAAAGTCACATATATATGTGGTATTCCTAGAGAAACTCATGTATGGTTTTAAATATATTGAAAAATTATAGAAAATTATGATTTTTTGGGCAGGGTTTACAAGTTACACAAGAAACGAACCTACAATATCCCATGGAATAACTACCCAAACCAATTTATGTTGGTATAAATACACTCCTTGGGTGGCCCTGATAAGAATCATAAGCCTCCATATCTATACACTGTCAATTTTCCCATATTAGGTCTGTTAAGAATTCCCTTATCTCTAGGAAACACTTGTTTCCATGTTGTGATGTTGAGTTCCCCTTATCTCACATCCATATAGTCACTATTGGAGGAGGATATATTTAGTGACTCAAAAATGGATGATCTAGACTAATATTCCATTATGTGCTAGCATCCATGATTGGGTGATCATGTAAATACCTCTTTCTTGCTAGTATCAATAAAAGAAACTCAAATTATGTCCCAATTCTCTTATTTATATTTCATGATTATGAATACATGTATGAATTTATTATAGTATAACTTGTCATATGTGCTTGTATATTTGGATTCTGTTGTTTTTCTTTGTGTTTTGTTGCTTGTGTTGTGGGTTTTCATCTCTGGACCAAGAACAAGGGTTTGGACCTTATAGATTGGCATCAGATGTAGGATGCACCTATGAGTCTGATTCCTTTATTTGTGAATTTTATAGAAGTTTTATGATGTTTTAAGTGTTCTCTGTTAATTGTTTGATTGTGCTCTATTGGGGATACCAACCATAACCTTAAGGGTTTTAAGCCGTAATACAATTGGAAACTCCACTGAGGATATTAATCTTTGAGTATCCTTCCCAATGGTTATCTCCCTGACATAGGAGATAAATGAGTTTCCTACTTTGTTTTTGAGTCTTTATATCCCTTTTAGGATCTATCCTTCTAGCCTGATCCTTTGGATCTAGGTTTTTTCTTTTATTTTTTCCTAGTTTTGCATAGATGTTCAGGTTTATGTCATATCAGTCACATATATATATATGCTTATTTATTATGTTAAAGTTATCTATACACAATTTTCTTTGGAAACAATAGTGTATATACACTTTATATTTAATAATAGTCATGTATCCTTCTCAAAGTGGAAGAATTTCCACTTTTTTTTATGCCCAAGTGGTTTAGAAAGGTTTGTTTATGGTCCTTGTTGTTGTTCTAATTCTAAGATTTATCGAATTGAAAGTATTATTTATGTACTTTTTTGTTTTGTGTGAAAATTTTCTTGTCTAAACCTAGGGTTTCTTATTGTATAATTGTTTCAAGTTTTGGGTTGGATCCCTGGACTTGGTTTCATGGTTTGTTATTACTTCAAGTTCTATTGGCAACCTTTTGTCGTTGTCTGCTTGGCATTTTTTGATTCCACTTATTTTATTTCTACTTTGTTGTTTTTGTTTTGATTGAGGTGTGTTTTACACTTTTTAATAAAATAAAAATAAAAAAAAAATATTTATTTTTGTTTCCTTTTGCTCATTTCTTTTTCTTTGGGAATTAGAACTAGGAATTTCATTTGCTTTCCCTTCTACCATAAGTCACTGGTAGTTGCTTCTCTATTTTTATGTGTTTGAAGGCATTTTGTGGTTTCAATTTAGTCCTTGTGGATTTTGAATTTTGTTTTGTACTTGAAGTATTATTATTGCTTCAATATTTATGAGTGCATTTTGACACTTTTAGTTTGTGCATCTTGCTAGTTCCTTGAAACCTTGTTGTTGCTTCTATTTCATGGAAGTTCATGAGTGAATTTAAGCATATTAGATCATATTTAGTTGCATTAGAGTGGTGTGCACTTTTCATGGTGTGAATTAGTCAGTGTCTTTGTTGAATTTGATCTATAGTGTGAAAATTCTATCCTTTTCATTTTAAAGGAAAAGAAAATTTTGAATAATGTTTTGTAAAACCCAAACTGATACCATATTTTCATCGAAGAAGGAGAGATGCATTGGATGTAGTTAAATGTTCTTATTTGATTTATTTTTAATTAGAAAATCACTAGTTGCAATCGCATAACCCTTAATTAAATAACAAACAAACAAAATAAATGCATAAAAAATCAACTAGACTTCTTTTTTTTCATTTAAAAACAACTAGTCTAGGTGATTTAGGGCCTTAAAATAGGTGTGTGGAGAGTAAACTCTCCAATACCACTCAGACTAAAATTTATAATCTGATTAAATATTGGAAGTCTAGTCTCGTATGGGTTGTTGGGGAAGCTCCTCTAACACACTAGTTATGCACTATGTTATGCGATAATAGGGAAAGAGTGATACCCGCTCTCCTACTTGTCCTAACACATGCCCAAAACTATCCCCCTCAACATCTGATGACGAACTAACAACTTAGTTTCCGATGGATTTCCTAGGCGGTTACAGGGGGGAATAGCTATGGTTCCTGAGATAGACATTGTATCATTGTCATAGTGCTGTTGGAGGGTTCCTTGTGAAGCAAGGGTACTTGCATAGGTCAAGGATATTGTCAAGACATCAGTGTAATTGTTTTTGTTACCTTCATTGGTAACACTTGGGCCATCATCATCCCAACCTTTCCTTTCGAAGGAACCTTATCCACTTTGTCGTATTTAGGTGTAGGGTCCTGTTGAGGTGAAAACTCAGCCCCCCATTTTTGACTTATTTATTTCAATAATGGGGACCCCTTTCATAAATTTTGGCTAAATCACCTTTTAATTTTATTCTTGTTAAGTGTCCTACAATTTTGCCAAATGTTTATTTTCTTTAGATTTTTCTTCAAATTGCTTCTTTTTGTTTAATTTTCCACTATATTTCCATCATTTCTCGTTTCATCTCATTTGGTTACATGGTTTGTAAATGGCGCTTAACTAAAATTTGGTAATTTTTCACTGCTCAGACTTTAAAAAATGTACAAAATGTATATTATTAATTAATTTTAATGTAAATACTATTAATTTTAATTATTTTTTCTTAACATGATTCAAATTAACCATTCAACAAAACCATCGTAGCTCGCCCCTTTACATATAACAAAAAATAAATAATAATAATTAATAAAAAAATTATCGGGACCTCGGGCCCTTCATGGTCCTAGTGCTTCTTGTGAAAATCCTCTAATATCACAAATCCTTCGATGGCATCAAGTCTCGATATAAATTATAAAATATGATGCGCTGATGCTTATAACTCCTGATAGTTTGATGTTAACTTACCTCTGATGGATCTCAGTAATAGAGAATTATTTAGTATCAGAAATTAAATCACGTGGGACATCTTGACACTATATTCATCGAACTCGATACAAAAAAGTTATAATACAAAAACCTACGATATTTACCATCTCCAACATAGATAACTACCTTGTCATATTAATTCTTTGGGACCTCGGGACTCTTCGGTATCGGAACTCCTATTCTAAAACCTCTAATATTGATTGACCTCTGATATCTGATATTCTTTTTTATTTGATCTAACCTTTGTTCATGTTTGTATAATAAAACAATAATGTTTGATTGCATGTGTTTTCCTTGATGGCAACCCACTTGTAAAATACCAAATGGATTGGTTCTCGATAAGCTCAGAGGTGGCACTATGATGGAACATAATTCCAGAATGATGGGATGGAATCTTTATAGATCAGAATCAGAAGATGGATAAAGCACATATTTAAGGAATTATACGCGAGTTTGTAAAGGCAAAAGCGCATATACATGTGGGTACAAAGAATCAAAGTCGTGTATGATCTAGTGCACTAATTTTATAATACCAGGGGTCATTTACCATGGTATTATCCCACAGTATTGAGTGCAGTAACGGTTATCCGATCCCGTCCAAGAATACCATCGGCACTTATGTGGTTTTGGTATTGGCTAAGGCTCACCCTATATAACGAGTTGAAGATCATTGTGTTAAGTGTGCATGAGTATGAGAATTAAATGAATACTTCAATTTGAATTATATCTCTATGGAATGGGATATAATCAATAGATAGATCTGATATTATGATGCACTCATGAATACAATAATGGATCAGGCTCTCTAGACTTGAAATGACTATGTATTTGCGTGATCTGTTTATAATTTGTTTAGATCTGTGGTCTGGCTCATGTTTTATGAATTGAAGGGTATGATCTGAGTAAGTTTGTAGTTTTGAAGTGTTGCGCAGTCCTAAATTATTTACAGATCTATACACAGGTTCTTCACAGTGAAGGCGCGTATACACACGGGTTCAGTTCTGCCAAGGCCCGTATGCAAGCTAGGGTTTTTCTGAAAAAAATGCTAAAGGAAATGTCTAATCATTTTTGTTGTATTTATGTTATCTAGCAATGATGTATTCATATAGATCTGTATTGGTTGAGTACTGATTATACTGCTAGTTGATTGTGTACAAATATCAATGTTTGGTTGATTGAAAATTATGGATGCTATTGATTGTATGTGGGCTCTGTAAATCTGACAAAATATGTCTGAATATCTCTGATCTATTCTGATTTTGGTCAGAACTCTAATCTTAGTATATTAATATCTATATGCAGGATGCTTCACAGAAAAGCGCGTATACATTCGGGTTATCGTAATTAAAGTAGTGTATACATTTGTTTTATGAATGAGCAGTGTTGCAGTTGATTTTGTGTGTTGATGCAGAAGTATGGTTTTAGTTCTATGGTATGGTTACAGTGATCTCACTGTTCTGTTTAAATTTGGTTGATGGTTGTTTCTGTTGATCTACAAGTTGCGTTGAAGTAAAAGTTATTGGATCCAATGTGAAATTTTATGAAATGTGGTCTACAGTAGGTCTGAGGTTCAGAGCCTTCAGTGTGGAATTTGAAGCTTCCTGCCAGTAGGAGCGGTGATCAAATCTGGGGGTTGAAGCTCCCTTCCAGTGGTGGCTGGTAAACAATATCAAGGGGTTGGAGCTCCCTTCCAGTAGCAACTAGAGAACGAGAGAAGGTTGCAACCTTTTGTAGATGGGTCCCTGTGTGCTGGTATGAGTCTGTGTCAGTACAAGAATGTAAGCATTTTTCTATATAATAAATATTGAAGACAAAAACGACATCAAAGGTGGTTTTCTCCCGACTTGGGTTTCCACCTTAAATCCTAGTGCTCATGTGTGTTGCTTATGTGTGATGATTTATTCTATTCCTTAGATAAAATTCTTTCGAATTAATCACATTATTAGGATTAATCCTCATAATGTGATTAATCCGAAATACATTTATCTAATCTATGGATCACAAAAGTCTTAGATCTAACATTATTCTATTCTTACAGCACATGTTTACTGCTTACTAAATTTCTAATGAATAAATGATGAGCTAGGCTAAGTAAAGTTTCTGAATATTAATCTGAATAATAAGTTCTTTGGGTATACGCAATTTTCCTTACAGAAATTTGCGTGCACATGCTAGTTGGCTTAATTAAATTCATGTATAGAAATCAGTAAAATAAAGAAAAGTATTGTGAGTTTTAAATACTGATTCACCCCCCCTGCCCCTCTAAGTATTTTTCCCAACAATTTGTATCAGAGCGGGTCCTTCTGAAGAAGCTTGATCGTTAGAAGGAAGATCTACCTAGATGAGCAATCAAGATGGAACATCATCTACTAGATCACCACTCTTCAACGGAAATAATTTAATCTTCTAGAAGACAATAACAAGATCCTATCTTCAGTGTCTTGGAGCAGATGTTTGGGAAATTTTTGAAGGACGTTACCAATATCTAGCTACAGTTCCCACAGATCCAACAACAAAGAAGAACTATGAAACCAATGTGAAAGTTGTCAATGCATTATTGGGAGGCTTGACTAAAGCAGAATTTGTCAAGGTTATGCAGTTAGATACAACAAAGGAGATATGGGACAAAATCATTCTAAGTTATGAAGGTGATGCCAAGATAAAATGTACTAAACTCCAATCTCTCATAACTCAATATGAAAATCTCAGAATACATAATGATGAAAGTATTGTTATTTTACTTCTGTGCCTAGATGAGATTGTAAATCGTATGATAAATCTAGGTGAAGACATATAATACACAACTTTAGTAGATAAAATATTAATATCTCTAACTCCTAAATTCGATTCAAAATTGTCTGCTATTGAAGAGAAGTAGGATCTGTAGAATCTTACCATTGTTCAACATATCGGGATCCTGACTGCTTTTGAAATGAGAAAAGGAAGTTCGTTTGAAGTCAGAGAAGCCGCATTTAAAGCTATTGTGAAAGGAAAGGAAAAGGAAGAAAAAAAGGAATCAGGGTATGTATCAGAAGAAGATGAGATAAATTTTGTAAAGAAATTTCAACTTGCCGCTGGAAGGTTCAGAGGTAAGCTTCCTTTCAAATGTTTTGCTAGTGGAAGAGTGGGTCATTATGCTGCTAAATGTCCTCATAAAGATAATCATGATAAGGGAAAGGATATAGCAAAAGGTAATAGGAGATGATCTGACAATAGAAAAAGTTATTATACTCATGAAGATAGTGATGGCTTGTCAAATAGTGAAGAAGGAGAATCTGATCAAGATCGGAAACTGCTCATGGTATTTGAAAAGGACACTAATGAGGCTAAAGATAATTTTATGGATGCTTTAGAAGAAAATTATTTTCTTGAAGAAATCACTCAACTCAAAATATGCTTGGTAGAAAACAAAATAGCCATAGATACTCTAAAGAATCAACTCATAGAAAAGGAGAAGCATAATGAGAAGTTAGAATGTGAAATAGTAAGCCTAAGAAAGGAGCTTGAGAAAGAAAAAACTCTAAATATTAGATTTTCTAAAGGATCTGAAACCTTAGATGAAATTATCAAGGTTCAATGCTCTCCTCTTGTGAAGACAAGTCTTGGATACATTGGTGAATCTTATCAGTCAAAAAATTTCTCAGCCACAAGCTATCTAAATGCAACAAAATCCAATTAGCAAAGTTTCATCACTTAGCAGAAGAACAAAGACAATTCGCAGGTAAAGCATGTTCATTCGAATTCAAGGATGAACAATAACAGAAGCATCAGTCAAAAGGAAAACAACACTAGAAGTTTCTATGATCACATAAATTTCTTCTTTAATGGACAATGTTTCTCATGTCGTAATTTTGGTCACAAAGATGCTCAATGTGTTACATACAAAACCATCATGACCATAGAATCAAGAAAACAAAGAAATGAGATAGGAACAAAGAGGAATACCTACAAAAAAAATTCCCCTCTTCAAGACGAAATTGAATGTTCATTTTGCAATAACTTTGTACATGAGGAATCTGAATGCAGGATCAAATTACCGCCAAAAGAACAAATATCCACAAATTCTAAGGTATGGAAAAGGAAGGACTTACAATTCAAAAGTTGTGGCATAGCTTTATTTGCAGAAGAAAATAAATGGTACATTGATAGCGAATGTTCAAAACATATGGCAGGTGATAAAGACAAACTTATTTTATACAATGCATTAGAAAAGGAAAAGAATGTCACTTTTGGAAGGAAATGACTATCCTGCTGTCATTAAGGGTAAAGGATTTGTTTTTCTAAAAGAAAAGGTTAAAGCTAGTAATTTTATATATGTTGATGGATTAAAGCATAAATTGTTAAGTGCTATCCAAATGTGTGACCAAGGAAATGAAGTTGTCTTTCGATCAAAAGAAAGTGTGGTTCGTGAACTTGACACAAGAAAAACCATAATAAAAGGAACAAGAACACCAAGAAATATGTATATATTGAAAGGTGGCCAAGAACAATGTTATCTAGGTAAATCTGCAGAAAAATGGTTATGGCACAGAAGATTGGGACATCTGATCTTTTCTCAAATAAGAAAATCAAGCAGGGTCAAAGTTGTTTGTGATCTACCCAACATCACTTTACCAGAAAGTACCATATGTAAGTCATGCCAGTTTGGTAAGAAAACGAGAGTTCAATTTAATGCCAAAGAAGGATCAGTAAGTAAACCTATTGAACTTATATATACTAATTTGTGTGGACCTGTAAGGAAAAAGTCACCTCGTGGAGAACAATACTATATCTTATTCATTGATGACTTTTCTAGAATGTGTTGGATCGTTTTATTGAAACACAAAGATGAA